>CM076575.1:1180428159-1180513159 GCA_034641835.2 Pinus albicaulis
CTTCCATGCCATTATTCAAACAATCCATCTTAGCTTCCATGCCTTTCTTCAAACCATCCATCTTATCTTCCACAACTTTCTTCAAAACTTACATTTCATTTTTTGTTGCTCTTTGCGAGAGTGAAATTTGGTGCACTTGCTCTTGTAATTTTGATATGTCATGTTGCACTTCTTCCTCTTCATGAGTCATAGTAGAGCATTCTAAAGGCTTAGTGGGTTTTGAACTCTTTTTAAGGGGAATTTTAGAACCCAATACGGATATATATGTTTTAATATGCCCTTGGAATCACTTCAAACTAATTTTTCAAACAGGACTTATGCAATTTGAAAAAAATACACACCTTTTTCTTTCTTTTGAGGAGCTCGATATTGAAACTGATGTATCTCTATAATTTCAGATTTCCAAGATTTAAGCTTCGGTATTTTAATATACCTCTGATTCTTCTTTCCAATGTTATAGGTATAACCTGATTTGGATACTTCAATACAAATTTATGCCCAATCTCCCACAATGACCTAATTATGAACTGGTTTAGTAGAGTGAAATTGTACGGAGTGCCACGTGTCACTGTTTCCTCTTTTGGTTCTAAAATTGATATATAGAAAACTACAGTCCTTTTAATTTTGGTGAATTTTAACATAATTCCAATCTGATGCTCAGAGAGAGAGTTATGACGATTTTCCCTAGGTCACCTCTTTGAGATGAAATTCGGGAGCTTACAAAAACCCTAACTTCCACAAATCATATGTCCGAAAATATTGCAAACCAAGATTTGAAAACACAAAGTTCCTCATGATTGTTTTTAAATGGGTTTTTTTTTGTAGCGTCTGAACCTTCGTAGAAAAAAATTTATAGCGAAAATTCCATGATTTCTTGTTTGAAATAGTGAAACCCTAGAATCCAAAGCTCTGATACCAAATGTTATGAAACCAAATCCAAAAATAGAAGAAAAGAGAGATCAACGCCTTAGAAAGCAACCACTTAGAGGGAGAAACCTTCTTTACATTACATAAATGAACAATTCTTGGATGATTCAAATGACAAAACCTCCTTTCTATATATAAGAGTCCATGGGGTCACAATATAATCCTAGCCGACCTAAAAATAATAAATTAAGGGCCCAACAATAATAATAATGGCTTGTTATGGGGAAAAATATTAAAAATATGGGGGCTACAAGGGTACAACAATAATAATAAGGGGGCTACACTAACAACAATAAGGGACTACACTAGTAATATAGGAATCTAACAACTTTATCCCTAAAGATTTTCGTTCAGATTTCCATACCCATTCTCAAAAATGCCACTAGGTAAGTGATCCAATATTACTTTCCAATGAGTAGAATTTACCAATTGATCAAGTTTTTCCTGTGTATATATATGAGCTAATATTTTCATTGTAGTATGCACACGACGTGGATCATCGATTGATCCTTCTTCCCTAAGTCAACGAACCTCTAATGGTAAAAATACTTTATGACCGACCTAAATATTTTTTTCATAGCTCGATCTAGGAATTATTTTTGTGAATATTTGAGATATATATACAGGTCAATATTTGAAGGAGATATTGAATTCTTGATTTGTAAATATCCTTACAAAAATTCAAACTTGAATTCCCACATTTATGCTTCAGAATGTTAGATTCCTTCTTCACAACCTTGATTCCAAGATCCACGGGAAGAAATTTTGATTAGTGAGATATGCCATAACACACAGGAGTACGATACTTATCTTAGAGTTGAAGCCTGAGAATGCTTTAAATTTGGTCTATATTTGCTCAGAAATGGAGAAGGGATCTCGATCCACTTCTAAGGTGAGTATAATTTATATTTAAGTCATGAATCAGGCCCAAAACTTCGTGGATCCTTCCTTAAGTGATACAAAAAACTCAATCTCTTGGATCTGAAGTGGTTACTGATGTTTGAATTCTTATAATAATGAAAGGCAATCCTTTTTTGTGATTCTTAGAGGCTCACTTTCATTGCCATAAATCTCAGTCTTTCTAGGAAAAGTGAATTATGCCTTCCGCCTCTTAAAAAAAATATATAGAAACCTTCCAAAAATACACAAGTTAGAGATCAAATATGCTTGGAAATAGGGCTTCAAGAGGGAGTCCAGACTTGCACCTTCCTTTTCTTTGGGATCATCCTTCAAGGAGATGGTTACTATGCTTCTCCGACCTTAAAGATTCCTTTATTACTTCATTGTTACCCTAAGAGCTGCCTTGAGCTCTGAATTTTTTTGTGATGGAGATCTACCCAAACTTTGATATTCTTCCTTTCTAGGAGCTCAGCCTAGATGATACTTCTTTTTTTCTACTTTATAGTCAATAAGTGACCTTCTATGCTACCCTTACAAGAGACATTAACTCTGATACCATGTTAAGAAATCTAGGGCTTTTATTAGGGTAAATTAATTGCATGATTTCTCTTAAACAATGCCATTTATTTGTAACCTACATTTACTTCATTATCATCACTATTATATCATTTTTATAATCAAATAAATTCCAAATATAGATGATCACAAAACAACAAGAGGAACCAAAGATAGGCTCCAAGCCAGGGCAAAACCCCTTCATAGGGGAAAAACCTAGAATCGTTGTCAAAAGAGACTTCCAAGGCCATAGACCGAAAGCTAGATTCCCCAAGACTAGGCCAACTATCAACAAAAAAAATTTCTTCAAATTACTTATGTTCTTCTTCAGACATGTGGAAGCCCTAGTATACACGGAAAAACTTGCATCTGAGATCAACCTCAAGACTGACTACAAATGTATATGTCCTCTTCTTCTTCACTTGTATTTTTATCTATAAGACTACCCGACTTGATTCTGACCATAGATCATATACAAATATCCATATATCATTTATCACCAATATAGGTTGAAGTCTCCTCTTTATATAGGCTTCACAAGTGAATGGAAGGGTCTTCCTCAACCAACATGAAGGAGGCTAGTTGACCTGATATTGGGGATTATTTAGAGACTTATAGACATCAAATAATATTTCTTTTGATACAAATTACCAATGGGTCTTATACATCATTGAATTTTACAGGCAAGAAATCCATTCTTTAAAATAAATATTTTTTCTTTTAAAAATATTTCCTTTTTCGTTAATTTTAGCAAGCACAACAATAATTACATCAATTCATGAGTCAAATAAAATTATGAAGAGCAAAAATAGTTATAATTTTCAACATATCCATGCCTAATACTAATGTATTCGTCATCCTTCATCATCTCTTATTAGCCTTACATAAATCTTTATCTAAAGACATATGAAAACCATAATTCAAAGCATCTCAAATAAAACCAGGTGGCTAAATATTATTAGCTAAGATCCTACGAATCTTGATATTTTCCTTTAGACCACCAGTCAACCACTAGCCTAAGTCAATTATGGGCATATGACCTATTGTGATCCCTTTTATTAATCCATTCGACTATTGGCTTTTATTTACTACTCGACTACCCATCAAATTTGACTAAGGTGACTTCTCTTTTGACTTGAATGTTGACCTTTCGACTCAACCATAAAATTGTTGTACCTATTCAATTTTATTAACTATACTTGTTGAGGTTCATTCCTAGTCTTCTTGCTCGACTAGATCATTACCGACTAAACTCCAGTTGACTGAGATTGCCTATAAAGAGTACAACACCTCAACATGTATTATGGTTTTCTTGTTTTCTTTATTTCTAGGAAGTTCAACCTCCTCTGAAAGGATAAATTTTATAAAATATTTATAAACATTAATATCCATAACCATTAATAGAAATTTGTTTATAGTAATAACAAGTTTTTGTACAATATTCCTATAAATTAATAGAATTTTGTTCAAAGAAAAAATGTGACTTCTATATTGTTGATATAAAATAATAGATATTATATCATTGAATCCACACTAACCTACAAGTCATGGGTATCTTCAATAAAAAAATTAGGTCTACATGCTAAATATACATGATCTATCTTTTTTATTCTTCTTTAAATGTTAAAGTTTCTATTGATTAATCAAAACAACACAAAACATATATTCATGGTTTTCCCTAGTCTACCATCATGAAATCTAGACTAGTGGAAAGCCATAAACTCTTTAGCATCCATACTTGATGTTTCGAGAGATATCAAATAGATTTTAGTATTTTGACTTAAGACACTTATTGTTTGACCAGGTACCTAAAATATCTTGATAAGAAAAAAACCAAAAGATAAAACTAGAGAAATAATAACAATTCGTGTTGGCTAAGATGAGTTGGATGGATCCACCTCTATTGCCTCTTTTCAATTTCCATGAGAGTTGTTTGGCCAAGATGTTCTTCTATCCTCTTCACGTTCATATCCAAAGTATTCATATACGATTTCAATTCATCAAGCATAAAAACAATTTCCTCCTTTGCTTCAATACGATCCAATAAAACTTTTCCCAATAATGGCTTCATGTGTTAGTATAAACCCATAATGTGCATATATTAGTTTTTCCTACCATTGGTGTGGCCTGATCGGGTACCCAAGTTGCTACTTCCTCCAAAATATTAGTGTTGAGTAGATGAAATAATCTACAAAAATATCATGCTTGGCTTCTACAAGCTTTAATTTAATTTCCAAAGACATTTGAAAGTTGTAGTTACTAGTGGAGGATTTTTCTCTTTAATGAGTGTGAGATTGTCCTCTTGCCTCATAGTACCCAACCCCTCTTCAAAACCTTACACACTAATGTGACATTTTCATCTACAAAAATCAATGATGAAGTCCCCAGAGATAGTGGCTAGAAACAGGGTTTGAAAGGGTGTAGAGATAGTGAAAAGCATGAACAAAGGAGATGATAAGGGAAATTGGAATATAATGAGGGAAACTCAAAAGGCATGGAGGTGAGTTCTTAGGATTTCTCAACATAATGAGAGGGAAATAAGAAGGAAGAAGTAGAAGGAATGGGGAAACCTAAATACAATATTGAACACATACAATGTCTTCATACAACAAAAAAGGAAACAACATAATATACAAGACCAATGATAGGGGAGTCCTAAAGGTCAAACTATGGAAGTTGACCACTCTTAATACCATATCATTGTAGAGAGAAAATCATACAAATCAAATAGTCTGGAGTTAATCATGGAAGCATGTGATGGTTAATCTCCCATAATTCTCTTTTCATGCTTATAATAGAGAGGTGGTGGTGTCATACTAGAATGATGTTTTGAAGAAAAGGAGCCTTCGTTTCCTTGTGGCATTAATTTACCGTGCGGGAATGGGTTGGTAGGCATGTCCCCTCCCATTATTTTTATGTGGTATGACCATCATGCAACCTCCCACCTGTCACTTTGCTTCCAACCCCATATGGGGCTACATGATCTATATCGACACACAAACACACCCACTTTAGCATATGAAGAATTTGGCATTTCTGAGAGTCACTTAACTTTAACTTTTACCCTATGAAAAAATAAATTTTGGATTACTTTTATAGAACATATATTTTTATGTGTCAAAATAAAACTATAGAATTGTAGCAAAGTTTGTAATAACTTAACACAGAATTTCCAAGTTGAGTAATTCAATTTATCCTTGTAATAAAGGCTCGACATGCATTTCAATGAAACTAGTCAAAATGATCTATTTTCATTAAAATGTGTGTCAAGCTTCATCTATTGGCCAATTTAAAAAATTCAAATAGGAGAGTGTGTTTTCTCATTATCCACCTTTACACATTTTCTTATTTCCAATTTAAGACTTAAAAATTTTCTTCAAATAACCTTCAACATGCATAAATATTCTTTATCATTCATTTTGTCAAAGTTATATAAAAGTGGGAAAAACATATAAGTGTGCATGCCTGGAGACCTAATGCATGTGTACATAGATTTTATACTATGTACTTATTCCTTAACCCAATTTTCATGCTTGGGGTGTACTTGGTTTGGCCTTGGAGAGCATTTTTGTACTAACTTTGGAAATTAACAAATGATATCAATTATTATTATGGTATACTTAGAATAAGAGGTAGGTGATTTATTTTAGACAACCAAGCACAAGAAGTTGTAGAAAATGTTGACAACTCTAGATTGAAATGTTTTATTTCAATTTACCATTTTTTTCATAAAAGGAATATAATTCTATTATTATAAAAATCTATGCTGAAGAAAAAAAATGAATACATCATGTTTATCTCATAAATTTCCAACACATATATAATTAGGACTATAGGTAGCTAATTACATTGAAAATATTGTTCCATAAAGGATTCTAGGTAACACTACTACTAGTGGCCATTTTTATGAATAGTCCCAAAATTACAAGAGTTTTAAAAAACATGAATAAAGAAAAGTGAGATTATCACATTAATTGACACTCCACCCTCCCAACCTCCAACTTGAGGGAGTTTGGCTTCTTCAATCTCCATGAGTAACTAGACTTGGGAAACTGATTCCTTTTCATCAATTCCATTGTGATGCAAGATTATGAATTAAGGGATAATGCAACATCTAGACATTCCATTAAAATTAATGATCCTAGGCCAAGATAAGTGACAATATTGGACCAATGGTTAGCTTCTATATTCATATCAATATTTATGTGAAAAAATCCAATTCTGTCAAATACTAAAAGAAGCCTCAAATCTCTTCCAAGAATTGGATGCAGTCTTCAACCCTTTAAGTTAGGTAGGCCAATCATAGGTTTGATCACAAGCATAGAGTCACCCATCAATATTATTGATTGCAAACCTCTATAAATAGCTATGGAGAACCCTTTTCAAAGAGAATAAGCCTTTTCCAAGTTATTTAATGCCTTACCAAGACCCTAAGCACAATAATTTTGTTTTCCACCTAAATCCCAAAGAATCACTTTCGAACCTCCCACCTTTCGATTTATTTTGGAGGCCCCGTTGTTAGTATGAATCCTTTGTCAAAGTGTATGAAAAAAGACCACTTTAGCTATGCATAACTAATAGCCCTAACATCAAATATGGCTGCCAATATCTTCAGATCTGAAGTTAGTTGATCAAGACAAGAGTTGCAAAAACCAGATCTATGCATAGAAAGACATTAAGCAGTAAAAAGAAGGTTTTGCTCCATATATCCAATAGACAAGACAAGAACAATTTTTGAAAGAATTTTTTGTATTAAGGGCACTTGGGAGGAAAACAAGAAGATGTTTCCAATTCTCCTCAATGGGATGGGTTCTTGGAAGTCCTCAGCACTTCAGATCTAGCATTTCTCTCTCATGTTGGTGTAGAAAACCCAGACAAAGATAGAACTCAAAGGGAGCTCACACAGCAAATAATGGAAAATATGACAATGATAATGGCTCAAAGTTAGACCAAGAGTTTAGATCCAGAGTGATCTAATAGGCAACAAAAGGTGAAGAGTGGTAGGAAAAACCCTCCTATTTATAACAAAATATTGGGTCATTCTAGATCTTGGTGCATGATTAAAATAACATTAACCAAATCTAGATCCACCTTTTTATGGAATATTTTATTATATTTGTTGGAGGGAAAAAGTATTTGACTTGGGTCAAATCCCTTTATTTGTGAATAATAAATAAATAAATGATTTATTTATTATTTTAAGGAAGTGGTTGAAATATAATCAAATAAATGATGATTTATTTAATTATTTATGGGCGATTTAGTCATATTTAACAAGGAATATTATTTAAATAAGATTTAAATAATTATTCCTAGAAAATAATAAGATAAATAAAGATTTATCTAATTAATTTCTTTGTTTTGGGTTAAACATGACCAGGAAAATCAAACAAATATTGGTTTGTTTAATATTTCCTTTTGGGGTTTCCTGTTTAGACCATAAACAACCTAATAAATGTGTTTTATTAAGTTATTTTACATAGTGAGAGCAATTTTACTTAGGGTAAAATTGGTCTTACATGGTGTACTTGGGTCCATCTAATGATAGTAGGTTAGATGACCAAAAAATGGTGTAACAGATTGCCCCCCAGCGTGCGAGTGTTAGGAGCAAATCGTATGACCAAAGTACGTTGTAAGAACTCAATCACCAGACATCAAAAGGGAAGTCAAAGAGAGAGATGTAAGGTAGACTAATGTTATGAAGAACTAGACCCTGAGGAGACGAGACTTACAGGTGCAACAAGTCTCTTTTTATGAGAGGGTACCTGTGCTAAAGGCGGCGGGGGAGGCATACCTATGCCCGCCGAGACAAAGTACAAAAGAATAGTGTGTCCAGTAAACAAGGGACCGAACCATAAAGTACAACCGGCATAAACATGAGCCAGATAGAAATACAATGAAGGATCCCACATACATGTTGTGCCTCGGATAACAGCGAGGACTTATACAATAATATCTGAGTACATGAGATACAAATACAACCCAAATGCCCCCTGAAAATGGGGAAGGGCTTGCAAAATCTGACTGATACATGCAAATCAAAAAGGTGCTGCAAGCGGCTAAGGCCGACATCATCAAATATATGGAGTTGCATCAAAGGTTGTAATGAAGAGGTCATCCGGGCATGTGGGGGGCTACCTGCAGGGCCACCCCCTCATGAGGGCTGAGACATCTCACACATACTTGAGAATCACCAAGAGTTGTTGTTGCATCACTGAACCATCAAGTATACGGATCTCGATCATGCTGAAAGGAGCTAGAGATGAGAAATAATCAGGTAAAAGGGTAAGGAGAAAGCCCTTTTCCTGATCCGAGGCACCGAACAAGAGTGGAAGCTAGAACTAAGGTACACCGCCCTCTAGACCGGCCTTCTGGAATGAATGAGCTGATGTCGACAGAAGGAGGTCCGTCATAGGTGAGGCAATGAGAGATCTTCAACTAAGGCGCAAGAGAAAATAGTCGAGCGATTGACAGACTAATACCAATGATGATGGTGAAATGGAGGGAACTGAGTAGCGAATGGATGACTTCCCTTGTTAGAGCATAAAGGGCAGGAATGACATGGCAGCGACTGACACAAGATCATGAGGGATAGGGGACAGTGGGACTGAAGGCCATAATGTGCGACACAAGAGAGGGATCAAGCAATGAAGGATGGAGGACTATAGCGGGGTACAAAGGGACTCGGGATAGACTCCATGAATGCGATGATGACTCAACTTGGATGCTCTAAACAAGGGCGACTCGATGGTGCTACCACACAGAAAAGAGCCCATGGGGGACCCGAAAAACATGAGTACAAGATGATATCTCATGATGAAAATCGACACAAACAAAGACAAGTATGGAGGCAAAGTGGTGCCCCAAGTACAAGTGTTGTAAGTGAGGAAATTCAATTTTGGGTGGAGGTGAAGTGACCCCTCTTGGACAAAATGTGTCCTGGTGAAGTATCAAATCAGAAAAAAATAATAGATACCCATTTGAGGGCTCGGTGAGAGCTTTCCAACGGTGCAGACGGTTTGTCAAACAGAGCTACGGTATGGTCGTAGCAGGCAAAAGAAGAAACAAGGGTTCTCTTTTAATAAGGCAGTTTTCCCTCCAAATCCACTCATTTGCTAGTGTTGCTGTGGTGAAAGTGGAGAGGAGAGAAGGCCCTAAATCTTGCGGCGAGCGTAGCGGAGAAACCGACCGTTGGAATCGAGATCCGTCAGTGGCAGGTAAGAGGCCTAACCTTACTCTTTCATTTTGATGGATTGAAAGTTCAGATTAGGGCCCAGAATCTCAGGAACAAACCCCCTTGCATCTTTTCGGCTGGGTCGCACTTTTTGGGCAAAAATATGCGACCTGGGACGCAAGTTTTGAGAAAAAAGGTGTGACCTGTCCCAGGATTTGGCAGAAAAGTGTGACCTGGAAGATGAGGGGGTTTTAGTGCTGTTTGATGGCTGAGAGTTGGGTTTTTGTGTTTGGTTACAATATTCCCTATCTGTAGGCTGACAAAGATGATGTTTTTGTGCAGATATGGCAGATATACGGGTGAACTAGAGAGAGAGAGAGACCTGGGTACATTACGAGCAGAGATCCAGGCAGATCAGGGTGTCCGTTGTGTGTTGGCCAGGTTTGGGGTTCTGATGTTTTTGGAGAACCCTTTGATGAGAGCTGGAGAGCCCTTGTTGGCCTGGATTATCAGTTATTGGGATCCAGAGCATGAGGTCTTTGTAGTCCAGGGGCACAGGATCGAACTGACAGTCCAGGATGTGTATTTCCTGACAGGTCTCCCGCCACTTGGGATGGTGGGAAATACGCAGCCAGTGTTACCACGGGGGCAGAACATCATGGAGTTTGTGGAGCGGCATTGTCGACTGGGTCTCCAAGTCAAAGGGACATAGATACCAATCGGGGACCTAGAGAGATTGGAGACCCGAGCAGTGGCCGCAACGGTGCTGCGGATCCTGGGTAACCAGGCGTTCCATCACATCGTTGGGGGGCAGATGATGATCGTAGAGAGTGTGTTGAGTGGGACCTACTATGGGTGGGCCCAAATGATGTTGGTGTCGTTAAAACGACATCTGTCACTTTGCAAGCGGCAAGTGAACCACGATTGCTCGTATGGGACTTTATTATGCTCCTTCTTTTTTGAGAAGATCCCGACCTTACGACCTCGTATACAGCTCTCATATGGGGGCCCGAGAGAGCCCAGGATGCGCCGGTGGGGGCGACTACTGTGTATAGGAGGAGGAGGGGAGGTCGGACGAGTGTTTCGACCTAAGTTCTTTGCCCATTGGGATCAGATGCCGTTATACATAGACGACTATCCCTATAGTGGGATGAGTTATTGTGGGGATCCGTACCTACCACTTCCGCCTGGTCGAGTATGGGGACCCGATGGTAAGTGACAAGTAACTATTATTTTTTGGGCATGTTAAATTTAATGAATAGTAGATAGGGTACTGATTCATGAACTTTTGGTATGCAGATATAGCTCCGGTAAAACCGGCCGGATATATGGGACGACCGACAGCATCTGGAGCTGCAAGTCTGAGTGGGTCAAGAGCAGCGCATAATGAGGATGCGGCCGCCCTTCTGGAGGACATCCGTCATAGATGCGAAAGGTTGCTAACCGGAGTGTCAGAGCGCGGGTGGCAAGACTTGGATGATCAGTACATAGAGCCATGTATTGGTCTACCCTCGTAATGGCGAGGTGTCATGCGGCGCATGGCGATGGCCGGTCAGGGGATACGTGATCTACAGGCTGCAGGAGCAGAGCCATTGGCTCGGGATCTGCCAGATAGTGATTAGGTGTGGGGCAGGTGGTGCCCCCTAGTGTGTATGTAGGGGCAGGTGGTGCCCCCAGTTTTGAGTTTTCTGTAACATGCTATGGGCATGTCAAATGTATCAGAGTAGATGGACTCTAAAACACATGTTTTGCGACACATATTATGGATATGCATCTTTTTTAATGATTATGAATGTTATTGTCTTGTATGAAATGCGTGTGATAAATGCCAATCTAGAATATGGTTTGCAATACTATCTACATAGTGATTCTGTTCTCGAGGTACATGGTTGAAAGTTATGGTTTCAAATTCACATATCAAGAGTTTCACTCGTAAATATTGTCTAAAAAGCACAGGATTACGCACACGATAGACACCATTTAGTTGCATGACAAAAAGTAGTGAATCTAAACGAACATGCAGATGGAGGATGTGATGAAAGAGGGCATTGGCTAAGAGACCAAGCACTGCATCATATTCGGCCTGATTTTTGGTGGCAGTACCAATGCAGACCCCATTTGAGAGCACAAGGGCATGCAAGGGGGTGAAAATGGCCCAACCTGCCGAGGCTAGATTCCGGGAGTAACAACTTGCACCATCGGCGTAACCGATATAGGGTGGGGACAGGAGGTCCTGCGGAAAAGTGTTACAAGACAAAAAATGGGGGGAGGAGGGACAATGACGATAGCGTGAGTGAACAGAAGACATTGAGCGGAAATTGTGGGAGGGAGTGTGATGAGCAGGATGGCTATGACTCATATACAAACTAGAGGGTGGTATATGAGGGCTATCGGAGGTATGGCGGGGACTCGGGCTGCAGAGGTCAACAGAGATACGGGTGGAGTTATCTCATGTATGAGCAGAAAAGAGGGGGTCAAGGGTGGAAAGGACACCACATGACACAGCAAAATCATCCGTAGGGGAAGAAAGGCTCGCATACAGATCGGCACGGGGAATGACAGAAGAACAGGGAAACAAATGGTTAAAAGATAGGGAGCCGAGGGTGGTCACTGAAGGGGGGTCAAGTGAAACAACAGGGGAGGATTCAAGGGGAATGTGCTCCAAGGGTCTCACAGAGGATGATAGGTAAAGAATGGTAGTAGTAGACTCCGTCATTTGGAAATCAGGGGGGGGGGGGATGTCGATGGGAGCGGGGGGATCCTCAAGCTGACCCGAAGCATACTATGCGAGGATGGGAGAGGCGGACTAATTTTTTTCAACCTCATACTCGCAGACTACTTCTAAAGAGGCGCGGTAATGCGTCAGGTGAGGACAATGGTGGGAATAATGGCCATGGATACCGCACAAAGCACAGGGTTTGCTGGTGCGAATAGTTTTCGGGTTCTTGGTTACGGACGAGGACGGGAGAGAGGGGTCAGGGACCGTAGACTCAGGGAACACGACTTTAACCATGGGTTGAATGCGGGGCAATTCAAGACAAGTATGGGTGGCGTGACCGATGACATCACACAAGGTGCAGGGCTTTGCGGGCGGAGGAGGAGTTGGGTCAGTCGAGGTGACCTTGTCTTTGGATGCCCCCTTCCGAGCTTTACCTTTCTTTCCTAGAGCTGTCACCATAGGGGTAGGGTCCTGGGGATGTGCGGGGGGCATGGTGGCAATGGAGGAAGCGAGGGGGACCGGTTGAACCGGTGTCAAAGCAAGATAGGGTTTGGGGTGACTAGGTGGGGTAGCGGCTGGAGGGTCAAGGTACCAGACGGGTATGCCCAGGGTCAAGTTAGGGAGAGAGAGGGTGGCCATGACGGGGACCGTATAGACTCCGGGAGGGGGAGCCAGGAAAGGTATCTGACGAGCAGGATAATGACCAGGAGGGACGGCTATGAGATGGTTAAGGCCTGGGGGAACCGATCCAGGGGGATAAAGGGGTTCAGGGATACCAACTGTAGGAGAAGGGCTAGAAGGAGGAGGTCCGGCTGGCGGAGATGAAGGGCTAGGAGCGGGTTGCGGTGGGCGAGGTTGAGTCTGAGGTTGCTAACTAGCCGAAGCGGGTCGCTTAAGGGCATGTTGTGTAACCAGCTCCAAAAATAGAAGAAAAGAGATATCAACGCCTTAGAAATAAGCCACTTCGAGGGGGCAACCTCCAATACATTACATAAATGAACAAATCTTGGATGATACAATTTACAAAACCTCCTTTCTATATATAGGAGTCCATGGGGCCATAATGTAATCCTAGTGGGCCACAATGTAATCCTAGCCGACTAACAATAATAATTTAAGGGCACAATAATAACAAAATGGGGGTTACAAGGGTACAATAATAACAATAAGGGGGTTACACTAACAACAATAAGGGACTATACTAGTAATATAGGGACCTAACATGCCCCTCTCCTTCAAAAAAAGTGTTGTCCTCAATGCTTGAGTAGCTCTGGGTGCTTTTGTATAAAATTCTCATCCTTCCATGTAGAATCTTCAGTGGGTAAGTTCTTCCACTTGATGAGATACTCTGAAATTGATCGATTCCGTAGTTGTCGAGTTCTTGTTTCCGTGACCGCTTCAAGTTCCAATATGATTTTTCCTTCCTCATCAAGTTCTGGAAATATTGTTTGAAGTGGAAGATTTTCACCTATAACCTTCTTTAAGCATGAAACATGGAAAACTGGATGCACTCGTGAAGAAGCAGGAAGCTCCAATTTGTATGCCATAGTACCAATATTTTGCAACACCTTGTAAGGACCATAGTACTTTGGTGATAATTTATTGTCCTTCTTAGCTTGCTTGAGGGACATTTGTTTGTATGGTTGTAGCCGTAAAAATACCCAATCTCCTACATCAAAACTTCTCTCGCTGCGATGTTGATCTGCCTGTTGTTTCATTTGATTTTGTGCCAAATTCAGGTTATCCTTTAAGAGTTGGAGAACTTCTTTTTGATGCTCGATGTGATCTTCCACTGCTTGAACCTTCGAATTTTCTCTTAAAGATGATGTGATGGATGGTGGATGATATCCATAAAGTGCCATAAATGGGGTCATTTTTGCTGCGGTATGGAAGGAAGTGTTATACCACCATTCAGCTAGAGGTAACCACTTGACCCATTGTGTTTGTTTATCAAATACAAAACAACGAAGATATCCTTCCAAACATTTATTTACTATCTTAGTTTGACCATAGGATTGAGGATGATAAGATGAGCTATGAGCTAATTGAGTACCCAAACAAGAAAATAACTCCGTCCAAAAATTTCCAGTAAAAATGGGATCTCTGTTGCTCACAATAACCCTTGGGCTTCCATGTAGCTTTTGAATTCTGTCCATAAATGTAGTAGCAACTGTACTTGCTTTAAATGGATGAGATAATGCACAAAAGTGTGCATACTTGGTAAGTCTATCAACTACCACCATGATGATACTCTTTCCTTCGGACTTAGGTAAACCTGTGATAAAATCCATTGAAATATCCTCCCAATGTTGACTTGGAATGGATAAAGGTTGTAGAAGTCCCGGGGTCTTAATTGTTTCCACTTTATTCTGCTGGCAAACCAAACATTCCGCAACAAATTTTTGAATATCAGGTTTAATGCCATCCCAAAAAAAAAAATTCTTCACTTTTTGGTAAGTTTTTAAAAATCCTGAGTGTCCTCCTAAAGGAGAAGTGTGCAATTCCAAAAGAATCTTTTGTTTTAGTTGGGAATTCTTGCAAAGATATAAGCGATCTTTGTACCATAAGGAATCATTTTTCCAACTAAATGTATTAGATGTACTAGGATCTTGCTGCAACTTTTGAATGAGTGTCCATACATCTCTGTCCTTCTTCCATTAATCTCTTGCTTCAGTTATCCAATCTGGTTGGATAATAGAAATGGCACAAAGCAATGCTTCCACCTCTTCATTCTTTCTTGAGAGTGCATCTGCAACAACATTTAGCTTTCCTTTTTTGTAGATTATTTCAAAGTCATAACCCAACATCTTTGTGACCCATTTTTGCTGCTCTTCTGAAGATAGTCTTTGTTCCAAAAAAGTGTTTAAGACTATCATGATCAGTTTTTACCTTGAAGTGTCTTCCCATTAGGTAAGTTCGCCATTTCTTTAGTGCATGTAGTATTGCTAACATTTCCTTCTCATAAATGGGTTTCTGTAAATACTTTCCTTTGATTGGACGACTTTCAAAAGCAATGGGTCTTCCTTCCTGCATTAAAACTGCACCAATTCCATTTCCTGAGGCATCACATTCCACAATAAAGGTTTTTGTGAAGTCTGGCGTAGCTAAGAGCGGTGCTAGGCACATTGCCTCTTTAAGATGTTCAAAGGCCTTAGTTGCTTCAGGAGTCCATGAAAATGCATCTTTCTTCAATAATGTTGTTAGAGGTGCTGCTATTCTCCCATAATTCTTAACAAACTTGCGATAATACCCTGTTAACCCAAGAAATCCTCGCAACTGCTTTATGGTTGTGGGGACTTTCCATTCCTTAATGGCTTCAATTTTGTTAGGGTCTACTTTAACACCCTCGTGAGATACAATATGACCCAGATATTCCACCTCTTGTACTCCAAAGAAACATTTGGATGTTTTTGCATATAATTGTTTCTCCTGCAGTAGTTTGAGCACCCTGTCAACATGTTCAACATGATCCTTCCAAGAACTGTTGTAGATTAGTATATCATCAAAAAATACTAGCACAAATTTTCTAAGGAAGGGTTTGAAAATGGAATTCATCAACCCTTGAAATGTAGAAGGTGCATTGGTAAGGCCAAATGGCATGACCAAAAATTCATAATGACCCTCATGAGTTCAAAATCTTGTTTTTGGAATATCTTAAGTATTCATTCTAATTTGATGATATATTGAACAAAGATCCAACTTGGTAAAATAAATTGCTCCATGTAATTCATCCAATAATTCATCAATCACAGGAATGGGAAATTTATCTTTAATGGTGAGCTTATTGAGCTCCCTATAATCCGGACACACTCGCCATGATCCATCCTTCTTGTGTACCAATACTACAGGAGCAGAGAAAGAACTTTGACTAGGTTGAATTATACCCGCCTCTAACATTTCTGCAATCATACGTTCAATTTCGCTCTTTGGAAGTAAGGATATCTATAAGGCCTGATGTTTGGAGGAACACTTCCTGGAATCAAATGAATAGCATGATCATGATCACGAATAGGTGGGAGTCCTTTGGGAGTTTCAAACACCTTGGAATGATTGTCCCAGACTTGTTGGAGATCTGCAGAAATAGATGATTTTGATGTTGGAACTTCTAGTGAGCATAATTGTGCAATTACGCCTCGTTGTTCTTTCTTTAGAAGCTTTGTCATGCCATTAGAGCTTATTATCCTTTCTGGCTTCCCTTCAATACCCCGTAATTCGACTTCCTTTCCTTCTGAAAAAAATTTCAAGAAAAGTTCTTGAAAATTAAAAGCTACCGTCCCCACAGATTGTAACCATTGTACTCCTAGTACAACATCAGCACCTCCCATAGGAATGGAAAGCATTGGACTAGTCAATACATATTCCCCCATGGTTAGCTTGATATTATGGCATTTTCCCGAGCAATTTATAGTTCCTCCATTTGCAACCATCACTTGAAATTCTGGTGCTGGGTATAGGAAACAATTTAATTCCTTGGCTACCTTACAATGAATAAAATTATGGGTGCTACCTGAATCAATCAACACTATTACCTTTTTCTTCTTGATTTGTCCTTTTATCTTGAGAGTTTGAGGAGTGGTAATTCCTGCCAGTGCATTACACGATATGGTCGGATTCATTTCTTCCTCTTCTGGGGCTGGTTCCTGGTGTATATCCTCTTCTTGTTCATTTTCTTCTTCCTCTTCACGATCTATGTAAAATAATTTCTTCTCAGCACACTTATGACCTTTAGTGTATTTGCTATCACAACTGTAGCAAAGCCCTTTTGCTCTTTTTTCTTCCAATTGTTGTGGTGTCAACCTTGTAGGTTGTGGAAATCTAGAAGTAGCAACACTTCCTTCTTTATAGAATTGAGTGGTAGGCTTCCTTGTCGCCATAACTTTATATTCAACTTTTCTTGCCAACCTGAATGCCTTCTCCAATGAATCAGGTTCCAGAACACGAAATTCATGTTGGATGTTATCCTTTAAAGTTCCTATGAAGAGATCAATCCTATGTTCCTCTGGAATATCAGTTACCCTTATATTCAATTTTTGGAAGTCCTCAATGTGCTGCCCCACTAAACCCTTTTGTTTGAGATTTATCAGTTGGCTAAAAAAGGTGTTGCTCTTTGTGTCCTCATAATGTGCTATCATTTCCTCCGTAAACATTGACCAAGTGACATTTTTTTTACGAGAGCAAAGCCATCGATACCATACATCTGCAGCATCTATGGTAAGAGGGGACAATCGTGGGTGTAATGACCGTAAACACCGCAACATGAACAAGGCTTATTTGTGCGAAGAGGCCTGTCCGGCTTGGGCTGAGTGCCCTGTTGCTGGTTAGCAGTCTTAGGGTCAATAGCTTGAGGACTAGGTCCACGAGTACTAGGGGAAGATTGATTTGGATTGCCTCTCCGCCTTCTTTGAGAAGGGGGATTGGTCGCGCCCTGCTGTGCAAAGACTTGCCCTAGAGGGGGCTGTAGGTGTTGTTGTGGGGGTGGAGGAGGCAAGGGAGGTGGAAGCGCATATGCTGGAGGAGCTGGAGCACCAGGCTGCGGATAATGATAATGGTTAGGTTGGGCAACATTGAGGTAAGCAGGAGGTTGGGCAAAAGGATGAGGCATGCCGTATCCTGGATACATGCTACCTGGAGGGGGAAAAGTGCTAGAGGTGCTGGCCCCTCCCGGAGGGAGACCATAGCCCATAGGAGGTTGAGAATACGGATGAGAAAGGGCTCCAACGATACCGTCGACGGAATGAGATGCCCCCGGGGCGTTAGCGCCACCGAGCCTGGGGAGGTCAGGAAGGACGGTATAAACATAACAAGACTGAGCGTAGATCAGGTCATATTTCAAGGCTACTTGGAGGGCGGCTTCTTCGGTTTGAGGGAAATGGGAGGCGACATCTTTTCCAATGGGAGGTAAGAGAGTGTGAAGGAACCAGTCCATATAAACTTGATCTTCGAAGGGGGGGGCTCGACATAAGCTCCGTCTTCTTCGCCATTCCTGGACATGAGTGGAAAGGCGGGTCGAAGAGGTTTGCTTGAAAGAAGTCAAAAGCTCTGTACCAGTATCGTATCGGAGAGGGAGCTGGAAATAAGATAAAAAGGCTTGGGAAATGGTCACAAAGGTGGTATGGGAAGAGGTGGCTTGGTCAACATACCATTTAGAAGCTTCGCCGGTAAGCGTGCGTTGGAACAACCGAAGACGGATGGAATCATCGGTAATGGAGTTGGAGGAACACCACATGTGGAAAGATCGTACATGGTTGGTTGGATCTTCTCCAGCAAGGCCTTCGAACTTAGGGATGTCGGAGGGGAGCTTGGTTGGCATAGCAGGCCAACCAACATCGTGGCAGATAGGGTCATTGATCAACTGATTGAAATCGGGGAGGCTGAGGCCTGCCATGTAAGGGAGCAAGGGTGCAGCCGAGGTAGTTCCTGTGGCGGTTCCGCTAGTAGTAGTCCCGACATTAGGGCCGGGATTACCGCTAGCGTTAGGCCCTGGACCAGACATAGTGAAGGTGACAGGGGGAGAACCATAAGTAAAAGGAGAACCCAATGAATCAGAAGAGGAGTCGGAATGCGGACTCGGAGGAGGACTGGCTCGACGACGGCGGGACGGAGCAGGTCGATCGACCGGAAACTGAGGGTGAAGGCCAAGAAGTCTCCGGGAGGCGCGCCTTGGGGGCGCAATGGTGACAACACAAACACGGCACGAGGGGAAGAAGAACGACCGACAAAGGCAGGGAGGTGCAGAATCAAGTGATTACAATGTCGAAACAAGGGCAAAAAGGTGCAGTGTCAATTGATTTTAAAGTCTTTGCCTGGCGGTGTAAACCAGGCTCTTCTTCGCTTAGGGTGAGTGTGTGGCGTGCGTTAATTTTAATTTTTAAACCCTTTTTGTTTTGAGAGCAAGAGAAAAAGTGTGCTGCGTAACTGAAAATAATGCTGCAAAAACAGTATATAATGCTGAAATAACAGAAAATTAACAGCTACTAGTGCATCGATTCAACCCAAAAAGGCGGGTCTCTCAAAACTAATCTAAAAGAGAGAAAAAATCTAGTCAAAACACACTAAAAAGAGGCCAATAGATCTAGGGTCGAAAGGGACAGGGATCTAAAGGAGAAAGCTGCTGAAAAGAGGTGCAGATCACAGCCAAGAGGCAGAGGCAAGGTGGCTGGAAAAAAGGAGGAAATCAGCAAAAAGCAGAAAGGACAGGGAGGAGGTCCTAAAGGGAGGTCCAAACAAAACTACAAGAGGTGGTTTGAAAGGAAGAAGAGTTGATTTAAAGGGATCTGAGAATGAGGTATCAGATCTGAAAAAGGGAAGGCTGAAACTCTGAAAAATCAGACACCTGAAACAGCTAAAACTCTTCCACCAAAAGTGGAGGGTACTGAAGCCCTAGGGGGCTAGGTTCCCACTTAGATGAGAAAAATAGATCAGAAACAGGTCCAAACGGGCGGAGACAGAGGTTGGAAAACCCTGACAGAAGCTTCAGCAAAACCCAGAAAAATTGCAGAAAAACAGCAGAAAAAAGCACAGGTCGCAGGTTCTGACCTGTTTTCCTGTTCAGGTCGCAGAAAAGGGGCTGAAAAGTGCGACCTGGAGTCCAGGTCGCAGTTTTTGGGCTGAAAAGTGCGACCTCCAACTCCGGTTGTCCCGGCGGCAGATTTGCGGAAAAGTTGCCGTCTCAGTTGCGGCTGATGTCTGTCACCTGCGCAATAGGGCCAGAAACACGCGGAAGTTAGAAATTTTAATGTTTTAGGGTTTTATAGGTGAAAAACCACATGAAAATAGGAAAAAAAAAAAGCTGAAAAGAAACCCTAGGGTCTGAAGTAGCTGGATATGCAGGAATATGAAAAACGACAATGGTCGTAATTGAAAACCCGTGTGGAGTCGCCAATTGTTAGTATGAATCCTTTGTCGATGTGTACGAAAAAAGACCACTTTAGCTACACATAACTAATAGCCCTAACATCAAAAGTGGCTGCCAATATCTTCAGATCTGCAGTTAGTTGATCAAGACAAGAGCTGCAAAAAACTAGATCTATGCATAGAAAGACATTAAGCAGTAAAAAGAAGGGTTTTCTCCATATATCCAATAGACAAGACAAGAACAATTTTTGAAAAAAAATTTGTATTAAGGGCACCTGGGAGGAAAACAAGAAGATGTTTCCGATTCTCCTCAATGGGATGGGTTCTTGGAAGTCCTCAGCACTTCAGATCTAGCATTTCTCTCTCCTGTTGGTGTAGAAAACCCAGACAAAGATAGAACTCAAAGGGAGCTCACACAGCAAATAATGAAAATATGACAATGATAATGGCTCAAAGTCAGACCAAGAGTTTAGATCCAGAGTGATCTAATAGGCAACAAAAGGTGAAGAATGGTAGGAAAAACCCTCCTATTTATAACAAAATATTGGGTCATTCTAGATCTTGGTGCATGATTAAAATAATATTAACCAAATATAGATCCACCTTTTATGGAATATTTTATTATATTTGTTGGAGGGAAAAAGTATTTGACTTGGGTCAAATCCCTTTATTTGTGAATAATAAATAGATAAATGATTTATTTATCATTTTAAGGAAGTGGTTGAAAGATAATCAAATAAATAATTATTTATTTAATTATTTATGGGTGATTTAGTCATTTTTAACAAGGAATATTATTTAAATAAGATTTAAATAATTATTCCTAGAAAATAATAAGATAAATAAAGATTTATCTAATTAATTTCTTTGTTTTGGGTTAAACATGACCAGGAAAATCAAACAAATATAGGTTTGTTTAATATTTTCTTTTGGGGTTTCCTGTTTAGACCATAAACAACCTAATAAATGTGTTTTATTAAGTTATTTTACATAGTGAAGGCAATTTTACTTAGGGTAAAATTGGTCTTACATGGTGTACTTGGGTCCATCTAATGATAGTAGGTTAGATGACCAAAAAATGGTGTAGCAGGTATGCCTCCCCCTCTGCCTCTAGCACAGATACCCTCTCATAAAACGAGACTTGTTGCACCTGTAAGTCTCATCTCCTTAGGGTCTAGTTCTTTAACACTTTAGACTACCTTACATTTCTCTCTCTGACTTCCCTCTTGATTTCTGGTGATTGAGTTCTTATAATGTACTTTGGTCATACGATTTTCTCCTAACACTCGTATGCTGGGGGGCAATCTGTTACACCCTTTTTTCGCCATCTAACCTATTATCATTAGATGGACCTAAGTAGACCATGTAAGACCAATTTTACCCTAAGTAAAATTGCTTTCACTATGTAAAATAACTTAGTAAAACACCTTTATTAAGTTGTTTATGGTCTAAATAGGAAACCCCAAAAGGAAATAATAAACAAATCTATATTTGTTTATATTTCCTCAAAGAATAATTAGTTAAACATCAATTTAATTATTATTCCTGGTCATATTTAACCCAAAACAAGGAAATCAATTAAATAAATCCTTATTTATTTGATTATTTCCTAGAATAAGTTATTTAATCCTTATTTAAATAATATTCCTAGTTAAATTTGACTAAATCATTTATAAATAATTAAATAAATCATTATTTATTTAATTATATTTCCACCATTTCCTTAAAATAATAAATAAATCATTTATTTATTTATTACTTATAAATAAAGGATTTGACCCAAGTCAAAATCCTTTTCCCTCCAACAAATATAATAAAATATTCCTAAAAGGTGGTTCTAGAATTTGGTTAATAATATTTTATTCATGCACCAAGTTCTAGACTACCCTAATATTTTGTTATAAATAGAAGGGTTTTTCCATTCATTTGTCACCTTTTGTTGCCTATTAGATCACTCTGGATCTATGCTCTTGGTCTGACTTTGAGCCATTATCATTGTCAAATTTTCCATTATTTCACTTTGTGAGCTCCCTTTGAGTTCTATGTTTGTCTGGGTTTTCTACACCAACAAGAGAGAGAAATTCTAGATCCGAAGTGCTGAGGACTTTCAAGAACCCATCCCATTGAGGAGAATTGGAAACACCTTTCTTTTTTTCCTCTCAGGTGCCCTTTAATATAAAAAATTCTTTCAAAAATATTGTTCTTGTCTTGTCTATTGGATGCATGGAGAAAAACTTCATTTTTACTGCTTAATGTCTTTTTGTGCATAGATCTGGATTTGTGCAGCTTTGTCTTGATCAAATAACTGTAGATTTGAAGATATTGGCAGCCATAATTGATGTTAGGGCTATTTTTTATGCGTAGCTAAAGTGGTCTTTTTCCGACAAAATATTCATACTAACAAGGGCATCAAAAAGAGATCCTCCTAGGTGGTTTAAATAGATCTCCCACACCTAGTTGTCTTCAAAAATGCCTCAAAGAGAGATTGCAGCAAAAACAAAGAATTATGCTTAAGAAATAACGCATTTTCTTGCAGAGCAGTGATAGGAGGCTCATAAAATATGTTTCAATAGTATTCATAGTAGCAAATAAGTTTTACAATTCAATTCATCAAGTACATAGCTAAAAATACAAGGCAAAGACAGAAGGAATCTCCTCAAAAGAGGGCTACAACCATATGTTATACAAAAAGCTGCCTTGACAACATTATTCTTATTAAGATGCATTTTTGTATGTTACATGTCATATGTAGAGTAATATTGTGCATAAAATGTCAGATCTATATCAGATCCATGCACTAGAAGAGCTCCTCTCTCAGATCCCCTTGGAATTTCGGGGTTTACACCAAGCATGAACAATAGATCTGAGATCTAAGAAATCAGACCTATAGAAATATTCAGAAATGAAAAAGCATTCATGTTATGTAGATCAGATCTGAAAAGTACACAGTATATATCTCCTCCCACAGATCTTCAAGGTGAAGAGTGAATCCTCAACACTCCAAACCCAGCTCTCCAATTGATGCACCCAAACTCCCTGCAACACCTCCTACAATAATAACGTAGATCTAGAGTAGAAACTGTGTTTTAGGGGTTAGACAGCTGATGGCCCCATGCCAAGATTAGAAACTGAGGCTCGTGCACTCCAATACACTTTCTCCAATAGAGTAGAGGCCTCCTCCACTGACAAAGAGCACTGAAATGACTTAGATCTGAAGAGATTTGATCTCCATGAAAATAACGTATTCCCTCAAGGGAGACTGTACTGCAGCTTGATTAACTGAGTTGGCCTAATGCCAAGATGAAAAACTTAAGCTCAACAATGGATGCACTCTTCCAGGAGGTTAAAAGACACACTTACTGAGAAGAAGCTCCAATACAAGCTAGATATTTGCAGATATAGAGTTCCACTTGCTGCAGCTCACATAGACAACCCAATCCTAAGCAGAAATGCATTGTAGATGCAAGATGAGGCTTGGAAAAATGCCAGATATTGGACTATAAAAGCAAGGCTCCTCCAAGAGCTGCTCAAGGAAGGAGGTGGGAGTTCCTAAATAGGAAACCCCAACAGAGGTGTCTAAACAGACAAAACCTTCAGAAAATAATAACATCAACAACCTTCTCTTGTTGTCCTCCTCCTTTTATAGGATGAAAGCCCTCTCAAACCCTAAACCACCTCAATGAGTTAACCCCTTTCACATGTGGAGCCTCCATCTAGAACTGTGTTGTGTATCCATGAGGTTCATTGCACCTATATTGCACTGTTGATTTGGTCAAGGTTGACCCAGTCTTGTGCTTTAAGCCCATTCACACCTATAAGAGATTATTTACATGGCCCAGATATGTCTCTGTTTACATAAGCATTGATTTATTCATGGTTTTTAGGAGTTTTACATGTTCTCCTTCATATTTTATTCATAAACATGAAATGCAAGATAAAATAAGGCAAAATAAGATATTCCCATTAACTTGGGCTAAATGGGAATATTACACTTTTACTATATATTTCCAAACACAACTGAACTCCTATAGAAGGAAAAAGTAGGAAAATATAGGAAACATCAAGATCCTTCCTGATTCAAACTGGTTGAAAGGATTGACAAGGTTTTTCCTCTCCATTTCCTATAAATTGAAAGTTTGGGATCTTGGTAAAAGGTGGAAGGTTTGATCATATGTGGAGCAGAATTTCATTGTTGAAGTGTGAGAAGACCGGTGAGGTTCATTGAGGACTCTTATCCCAAGCATCATCACACTCGGAGATAGAGAAAGAGAGAGAGGAATCATAATACTAAGGAGGGCCTGGTACAACCAACGGTTGTAATCCTCATTTTTATAAATTAATAGAACTGTATCTATTTTTTCCATTTGATGTTTCAGTGTCACATTTGTCTATGAAGCATGATTTAAATGGATTAGATTTACATAGCTTAATTCCGATTATATACTTGTTTAATTGTTAGAAAGCAATATTGTTGTGAAGATTACACGGGTGCTTTGATTAGTTGTAGGATCTGGATTTGGAGCCGATGAGGAAGGACTTCTACCACACTGCTTAGTGCTCTCCATAGGATCTTTTTCCCACAAAGAGGTAATCATTCTAAATATCACTTTGTCAATTATATATTAGTATGAACATGTGTGCAGTATCATTGTAACTTTGAAGCTAATTTGACAGTCTGCCTCAGGTACCAGAAAGCCCTGAGAGGGATATTCATCAACTACCACCCAAACATTTTACCCTTTAGAAAGAAGACAACATTCACTACTCCTTGGGGAACATTTATGTATGAAAATATGCCATTTGGGCTTATTAATTCTAGAGGTAATTTTCAGCGTGCTATGGACTTTGCATTCATTGGAGAAAAGGACACATTCTTGGTCATTTATTTAGATGATATTACTATTCATTCAACTTCAGATCAAGAACACCTTCAACACTTGAGACAAGTATTTGTTAAATGCAGAAAAATATGGTATATCACTAAATTCAAAGAAGTCTCATTTGTCTCTCAAAGAAGGTAATATGTTGGTTCACATAGTTTCTAAAGATGGAGTGAAAATTGATCCTAAAAGAGTAATTGAAATTCAAGATTTAACAGTTCCAAGATCCAAGAAAGAGGTTCAATATTTCCTTGGTAAGATCAATTTCTTGAGATTCATTCAAATTTTTGCTAAAGTGGTGAAGCATATTACTTGCATGTTGAATAAGGACAAAGAATTCAAGTGGGCCATTGAATCCATAAAATCATTTGAGCTGATCAAAAAATACATTATTAAAGCACCTCAGCTAGTAGGCCTTGAATACTCGAAGCCTTTCTTGATCTTCTCATTTTCCTCCAAAGATACTATTGCTACTATTTTGTTACAAAAATATTCAAAAAATAAGGAAGCTCCCATATAATTTTTCAACAGAGCACTTAGAGATGCATAATTGAAGTATGAAATGTTGGAAAAACATGCCTATGCATTAGTGAAAGCTCTGAAAGGTTTGAGAGTTTATATTCTGCATACTCAAGTTGTTGATTATGTACCTTCATCTATTATTAGAGAGATATTATTTCAACTTGATGTTGATGGAAAAAGAAGTAAGTGGGTGACTAAAATTCTTGAGTTTGATTTAGAGATGAAGCCTACTAAACTAATCAAAGGTAAAGGATTAGCCAAACTACTAGCTGAAAAAAATTGTAAAGTTTTGGGCTGAATTTCATGGATGACAACTTTGAAGGGCATATTTATGAACCTATAGACAACATGGCAGTGGATGTTAATATTTCTGAAATCAACTAGTACAAGGACATCAACTATTTTCTACAACATTTTAAACCTACAAATTATGATAAAAGCAGAGTAAGATCTTTGAAGCTGAAAAATGTTAAATTATGCATTAAAGATAATTGTTTATATTGGAAAGATCCAACAGGAGTTTTTTTGAGATGCATTGATCTAGATGAGTCCAAGAAAGTTATCTTTGATATGCATAGTATTTTGTGTGGAGGACATCTTTATTGTAGAACTACTACATACAAAATATTGATAGTAGGCTATTTTTGGCCTAGCTTGTTTTCTGATGTGTGTGTTGAGGTGAGAGCATGTGAAAAATGTCAAAAGTTCACCGGAAAGAAACATTTGAAGTCTTTTCCTCTCAAGCCCATATTTGTTTCTGCACATTTTCAACAATGGGGCTTAGATTTCATTGGAGAAATATATCCACCTTCAAGTGGACAATATCATTGGATTCTTGTTGCAACTAATTACTTCGCCAAACGGATTGAAGCAATGCCTATGAGGAATGCTACTCATAAAGTAATCAATAATTTTCTGGAGGGAATCATAACCATATTTGGATGTCCATCAAGGTTAGTAGCAGATAATGAAAATTCTTTTAAAGACACCCCATTGGTAAATTTCTGTGAAGAATATGGAATTCAGCTCAGTCACTCTACAACTTACTATCCCCAAGGGAATGGTTTAGTTGAACCATCAAACAGAAGTTTGGTAATAATCATCACCAAAATGTTGGAGCAAAACAAGAAAGCCTGGGATTCAAAACTGAAGTTTTCTTTATGGGAATATAGGGTGAAAATTAAAAAATATATTAATACATCACCTTTTCAAATGGTTTATGGAACTGATGTTGTTTTTCCAGTTCAATTAGCCATTCCTGTAGCTAAATTTTTGCAAGATCAAGAAGCTGAACTAGATGATATGACCAGGAGAGTTTATAAAATCATATAAGTGTAGAAAAAGCAAGAAAAACAATATGATTTGGTAAGAAAATATCAGCAACCTGTGAAGCAAGTTTTTGACAAAGGAACTAAAAAATAATATTTTAGATTGGAGATCTAGTGTTGAAGTGGGATGCACAACATCAAGATCCAGGTAAGCATTCCAAGTTTGATGCTTTGTGGCTTGTTCCTTTCAGAACCTAAAACATCCTGCAAAACAATACATTTGAGTTGCAACATCTTGATGGATCAAAGTTGTTTGAGGCCCATTCAATAGGCACTTTATAAAAAACCTCTTTTACTAAGTCTGTTGGTAGCCTAAGTTCACTGTAAATACCGGTGTGTTTCATAATAAGACTCGATAGCCCAATGACAAGGAACTGAAACTACACAATATTCTTAGAGCCTTGCAGGGAGAGCTCTATCCCCTGTGGAGCCAATGTTAAAAAAGTTCTTTGCTAAGTCATGAGTCCATTCCATATTTTTATTTTTAGGATTAAAGTTCAAAATTTTCAAAATTTTAATTTTTTTTTTTTTAGCGCTACCAGAATTTCAAGAAGCACCAATTTTTTAAGCCTTTCGAACATTCTATTATTTCCTATTTCTGTATTTTTATTTTTTATTTCCGATTCTACTGGAATTCTTGGAATCATACTCAGTTTTTAAAGTTAAAAAAAAAACCACATCTGCTTTAGTTATACCACGTGTCGTAGGGTTAATACGCATAAAATATTTCTTAAATATTTAGGATCTAATGATAGGTGTAATATTACAGCCAATTAGCTAAGGTCAAGTCATTGTATATGTTGGGTCACATGTGTCATCCATAGTTAATGACTGAACTATTTCCCATCATTCCTGTCTACGCCAATTCAGTTATCCATACGTTAAGGTATGTGTTTTTCTAAATTATAGGGATCGTGGTGATCACACCACACACCGTACCCATTCGACTGGTTGCACAACAATGTTGCCATAAATTTCAGCCAATCAACAACACAATTTGTGGAGGTGAATGCAAGTCATAAACACACTTTCCATAAGCCATCTAGAGCTCCCATACAGAAAATGCAACCAACTAAAGGTGGTGATGGTGTGTCACATGGTGCACATCATGATCATTAATATTTTAATAATGGAGGGTGATTTGCATGGGGTGGTGAACCAATATTTAGTTTTAAAAACCACCTAAAAAATAGGAATGCTGTCATTTGAAGTTTGAGCTACTGGATTCGAATTTTTGAGAGTTATAGTTGGAGAAGAAGTCTAGATTTTAGTCAAGATTCCAGAGAATAATACAGGCCGCACCTGTAAGGTAAAACTCTTCCTATTCTGCCACCTATCATTTGCAGGTGAGATAGTCATTTATTTTTTTGAAGATAACTAAAACAGGTGTGTAGTGGTGGTTTTGGTGCACAATTTTACCAAACCACCGGTGCTTGTGTAATATTCCAAATCCAGAATAGCACAGTAAGCCTACTGAAATAATGCATTCCTGGGATATTGATGCACAGAAATGAGTTTACAACCCTTGGATCCCTTATATCAGTAGATCTGGAGTCTAGATCCAAAAGGGGAGCAAAAAAAAAATCAAACTAGGTGTGGTAAATAGATCTCGCACCACCTAGTCTAGCTGAAAAACACCCTACAAGAGGGGCTGTAGCTATGCACAACAAACTGCCTCAGAAATAATGCAGTCTTGGATAGTATGAGCAAGAGACCATCAAATATTATTAAATTATGAATATACAGTAGAAAATCAGAATTATAATGAAGCTCTTTCAATATACAGTAGAATACATGAGACAATAGAGCAAGAAATTCTCAGAAAAGAAGGCTGCAACACATATATAAATGCAGAAATGGCTCAACAACGTTATTTTGAGGAACTGCAGTAGCTGAATATTACAAATCAGATCTAAGACAGATCTGTGGACAAAACATCAAATCTATTTTAGATCTGGAAACTAGATAGTCTTATTTACAAGATCCCCTTGGGGTTTTGACCAAATCATGCATAAAAAAGTGTAGATATGAGTTTTAAGTTGCAGATCTGTAAAATGCTACAGTAATTTCTAAATATAACTTTACATTACAATAGATCAGATCTAAACAGAACATTGATCAGCAAGCTAATCCATGGATCACCAAAGTGAAAGGCAAAGTCGAGCACTAGAGATCTCTCATCAAAACTGGGATCAAAATGTAATATCCCTTTTTAGGAATTTCGGGAAAATCTCCAATGGGGAGGTGGTATAAGGAAGCCAATGTAAAAATAAGTTGAAATAGAACTTGGATCCCTTGGTTTACCCTTCATAAATTAATCTTCCAGAATATTAGCCCAAAGAACTAACCCTGGGAGAGTTATGTAGATCCTCCAATCATATGTATCTCCAAAAATGCTCAAAATGGGGAGCTATAGCAATACATGGACTCCAACCAATAGCAGCAGTGAAATATTAATACATATGGTGCAAGAAGAGTGCATAGACTTTATATTATGTGCAGCAGTAAGTAGATATATGAGAACCTGAGGTAAGCCCCCTCAAGTTAGGCCAAATCAGCCCCAAGATAGATGTACATGCAACAATGAAAGTACACAGCTACACAACCCAGCAACAAGCTATGACTGCGCAATATATAGTAAGAAATTACTGAAAACTGATATATATACAATGATATAGCAATAATAGGCTCAAATAAGTGGGGGAGAAAGATCTCAACCCTAGAAAAAAATACTACAACAATCCCCTAAAGGATTGGCCAAAATACACTAAATGGAAAAATGCCAGAGTTGCTGGGTAGCAATAGCAACTCAATAACAATACAAAAAGGGAGAAGGATGGAAATGCAGCGAATGATGAAGAAACCTCCTCCAATGATCTTCAAAGTGAAAGGCTGCTCCCTTCACTGAATATTAAACCCTCCAATCCACAGTGTGAACCCCTCCTGCAAGTGCCCACTGAAAATAACGCAATATAGGGAAGAGACAGCATTGAGAATGAGATGAAACATAAAACCCAATTCCAAAATCTGAAATGAAGCTCTGGGATCTTACTCACTGATCTCCCAGAGAAAGAATGAGCTACTCCTCTTCAAAACTAGCTCCGGAAGTGGATGATATTGAATCCTCACTGCAACCCCTAGCAACTCAACGTTTCTGCCAAGCTGGAAAACGCTGTAGCTGAAGATGGTCACCGTGACCTCAAGCCTGGATGTGAGGAGAATGAATAATAGGTCCTCTAAAGCTTCCCAATGAAGGAGAGAAAACTTCTAAACATAAATCTCTTTTGTGCTAAGCAGCATAAGCTATCCCAATTGAACAACTGGAGAGAGCAGAGAAATTCGAAATCTTCAACATAATGTCCTTCCCTCTTTTATGCCAAGATGAGGTTTCCTTTCCATGGACCCCACCCATTAGGGTTTCTCTCATCCAATAATATTCCTCCTATAAAAAATGCGTTGTTCCACTTGGTGACTCACTCCATCCATGCAACATTGTTTGACTTGGTCAAACTTGACCTAGTCTTCTTATATTTCCCCTTTTCACACTAGGAGATGAAAAATAAGCCAATTAAGTGACCCCTTTGCACATTTGAAGTGTTTATTATGCTTCTTCATGGGCTCCCTTACCCATTTTATAAAAAGGAAAGAAAAATTAATGTTCCAATTAACTTAATGAAAATTTTTGAACATTACAGTCCTCCCCTCCCAAAGATTGCTTGTCCTCAAGCAAGTGCCAGGGTAGAATGATTCTTCTCCTCCTCTAATGCAACACCCATGTATGCTGGTCTCATCCAAGAAATAGGATGCTATCATATCAATAAATCTCCCACAATGCCTCTCCTCAGCATGTAAATTAGCTATCAAGCTATCATCATGTGAAAGTGAGGTGCTCAAGAGAGTGGAAAAGTGTTGTATAGAGGTCCTCCCAAGGTATGGAGTCTGAAATATGTTGGGAGACATCCTCCCCATGTGTATCCTCCATCCCCAAGCAATCAACCACACAAAATGAGTCACCTTCAAACTAGGCAACTCCATGAAATCATCCTCCATACTGGGCTCATGTAGAATGGATGGACTAAAAATATGATCATGGTAGGCTTCATGGCCTACCCCACGTTGTCCTCTTCTCCAATTATGGTAAGTGTGGAGTGAAAGCTGAACTTGGGCTGCAATAATGTTTCCCTCAAGTGGCAAGATGAAGTTTAGATCTCCAAGGATCTCTCCGTCGGCACTGTAAATCATGCTGGCCCAAATCATCTCATATGTGATGAGTTGGAATTCATCATGATATGGTATCCAACCAATCATATGGTTCACCTCATGGAGAAACAAACATTTTGTCATGGTGACCATATCCTCTTCCATACTCCCCTTAGAGCATGTAATGCAAAAATTATGGAGGTCTCCTCCCCTAAAGAACACATTCTTCCAATGTGTTTCTCCTCCCTTATGATGCATATGGGGCTGCTGCTGATATATGACCTTCAAGAGAGACCCAAGCCATCCCATCAAATCCAACACCCATGGGGTTCCTCCCCAAAAATCTCAAGCTCTCCAAATGGCTCCTCCCATTTGAAATCAAGAGATGCAACATGAAAATCAAGGCTATCCCACTTTTTTTTCTGAAAAATGCAATGTGAGAAGTATGGGGAATCATACTCCCTATGGGAATCCTCAACTCTTGTGCCACTCCTCTAATGGTGCTTCCCATGTCCAACGTTCTACTAGAAAAATATGGAAGCATAGATCTGTGAGAGCAAGGAGGTGAAACATAGCTCCACTCATGGAACCAATGCAGGGCATCATTGGCCTGATTCAATATATAGTGCAACAAGTGTCCTTCCAGCCACTTTTTTTCTACCACATTCATCCTGCAAGATGAGATCATGAAAACATAATTTGGTGCCAATGGTGCACATCGAAAATCTAATGGATTTACCCCATAATCCACCAATAATATGGCCATCATAATTGCTGCAATTGACCATGAGTACAACAAAACATAATGTGCAAGAAGGAAATATCCTCCTTGATATAATATGCTACTCAAAAAGATAAGAGAGTGCAAAACATAAAGAAAATAGTTACCTCCCTCATCATGTACTCTGGTCTTTGAGCTGAAATGGCTCAAGTGAAAATTCTCTCTTACTGCAACAACGTAGGGAAGTGGTTGTGCCAACCATATCATAATCTCTCAGGCTATGCATCTGACCATATGCTGATATACATCCATTAGGTTTCCCTCCCAAGTGGACTCCTCCATCAACAAATAGTATGCATAAGAATGCATGAAAGGAGAATCCATAAATGCTGCATGTAGGTGTCTCCCCTTGTGCTTGTGAACCCAAGCCAATAAGATCAAGATAGAGTAAGGGATGCTTCCATCCATTACTCCCTCATCCTCATCTCCTACATGCCTCCAAGGTACATCACTTGTGAAGTGGTTTTGGAAACACTTCAACAAGTAATCCCAACTCTGAAGATACAACGTTGCTAGCCTGTGGAGTAGGGCCGCTATCATCTCAAAGCTCAACTCTTTGACATGGATATTGTCAAAGACTCTACTCATCATGTTTCTGCACATATAGAGTCCCTTTCATAAAGAAGGTACGGCTTTGGCATCTAAGACCAAGGAGCAACCCTTGTACTATGCTAGTGCCTCCTCCTGCTCCTGCAACATCTGGATATAATCTGAGCAACAAGAATGTTTGCTGCTCCTCTATACTCCCATCATAAAAAATATGTGGAGGTGGCATAATGAGTGGTAATAATAGTTCCATCTCATCACACTACACCCATGCTCCTCTCTGCCCCATGGTGTAAGTATCCTGCCAGTCCTCCTCCTTCTCCATACCCCATGAAAAAGGATAGGTCCTATGCCGACCAAACTCTCTCAAGAGTAGCCAATGCAGCATTGCCTCTTGCTGCCCTGTATCATAAATTTTCAAAAGGCTCACCATCCTCTTGCCATTCATCCACATCCACTCAACTCCTTGTGGATTTCCCCCTTCATCCCGCATCTTGGTATCCTCCCAACAAGGGCTACCATCTTCCCAAAACATATTTTGGCCTTTGCATTTCATGGGACATTGAAATGAAATGTATTCCATGAAAAAGTTTCTAAACCCCAACCTCAATGGTGGTACACAACATATCCATGATGTATAAGGATGATGGCACAATTTAGTGAAAACTTACTACTCTAGACAATCAGCATGTATTGATACATAATCCTACATAAGATATAAAAACTTAGGCATACCTTGGAGAGTTTCGGAAGAATCTCGTGTTGCTACAAGAATCTCTTCCTCAATAGTACTAGATGCCTCAATAACTAGAGATGAAGGCTACTTCTCCCTCACTATGATAGCATTGGTATGTGCATCTGCAACTGGTGGTGAGGGCTCCTCCCTCCTTTGATAAAATCTCCTGATCAATCTTTGAGAAAAATCAGCAAGAGTAGAAACCCTTGCATGGTCCCAATGGCTGAACCACCAAGTCTTTTCTTCACCCTCAAGATGCAGTGCTGCAACTTTGACAACCTCTCTGTCTACTACAGGATGTATTAGGAAGAAATCCTCTAGCTTCTTTACCCAGACCTCTGCTGCAGATGTGAGTGATCCATCGAAAGTGGACAATAGGAATCTATTGCCTCTCATGATCCCATAGCTGTGTGGTATTCTCTCTTGTTTCTGCTGAATAAATTGTGGAAAATATAGAGTCTCTTGGAAGGATCTAGGTTTTTTTTCTGTATTCATAAATATACTCACTTAGAATTTCGAATTCTAAGTGTTTCTCATGCTCCATTTCTCCTCCTTGGTGAGAGTAGGAAGTGCATGGTCCTTCCTCTTCTCTTTCTTCAGTTTTCTCAACCTCCTTGGAGAGGCCTTTGCTGGATATAAAAATTTATGAGATTAATCTCATCCTTTGCATCATCTTGATCTATTCTGTCTCTACAATTCGAACTTCCATAGGCTGTGCCAAGTTCGAAGCTCTGATACCACTGTAATATCCCTTTTTAGGAATTTTGGGAAAATCTCCAATGGGGACGCTGTATAAAGAAGCCAATGCAAAAATAAGTTGAAATGGAGCTTGGATCCCTTGGTTTACCCTTCATACATTACTCTTCCAGAAGATTAGCCCAAATAAATAACCCTAGGAGAGTTATGCATATCCTCCAATCCTATGTATCTCCAACAATGATCAAAATTGGGAGCTACAACAATACATGGACTTCAACCAATAGCCCTAGTGAAATATCAATACATATGGTGCAAGAAGAGTGAATATCCTTTATATTATGTGTAGTGAAAAGTAGATATACGAGAACTTGAGGTAAGCCCCCTCAAGTTAGGAAAAATCAGCCCCAAGACAGATGTACATGAAACAATGAAAGTACACAGCTACACAACCCAGCAACAAGCTATGACTGTGCAGTCTATAGTAAGAAATTACTGCAAACTGATATAGATACAATGATATAGCAATAATAGGCTCAAATAAGTGGGGGAGCAATATCTCAACCCTAGAAAAAAATACTACAACAATCCCTTAAAGGATTGGCCAAAATACACTAAATGGAAAAATGCCAGAGTTGCTGGGTAGCAGCAGCAACTCAATAACAATACAAAAAGGGAAAAGGATGGAAATGCAGAAAATTATGAATAAACATCCTCCAATTATCTTCAAAGTGAAAGGCTGCTCCCTTCACTGAAGATTACACCCTCTAATCCACAGTGTGAACCCCTCCTGCAAGTGCCCACTGAAAATAACGCAATATAGGGAAGATACAGCGCTGGGAATGAGATGAAACATATGGTCCAATGCCAAAATCTGCAATGAAGCTCCTGTATCTTCCTCACTGATCTCCTAGAGAAATAATAAGCTCCTCCTCTTCAAAACTAGCTCTGGAAGTGGGTGATAATGAATCCTCACTACAACCCCCAGCAACTCAACGTTTCTGCCAAGCTGGAAAATGCTGTAGCTGAAGATAGTCACCTTGGCCTCAAGCCCGGATGTGAGGAGAATGAAGAATAGGTCCTCCAAAGCTTCCCAATGAAGGAGAGGAAACTTCTAAACATAAATATCCTTTGTGCTAAGCAGCACAAGCTATCCCAGTTGAACAGCTGGAGAGAGAAGAGAAATTTGAAATCTTCAACATAATGAGCAATGGCTCTCCTTCCCTCTTTTATGCCAAGAGGAGGCTTCCTTGTCATGGACCCCACCCATTAGGTTTTCTCTCATCCAATAATATTCCTTCCACTAAAACTGTGTTGTCCCACTTGGTGACTCACTCCCTCCATGCAACGCTGTTTGAATTGGTCAAATTGGGCCTAGTCTTCTTGTATTTTCCCCTTTTCACACTAGGAGATGACAAATAAGCCACTTAAGTGACCCCTTTGCAAATTTGGAGTGTTTATTAAGCTTATTCATGGGCTCCCTTACCCATTTTATTTATTTTATAAAAAGGAAAGCAAAATTAATATTCCAATTAACTTAATGAAAATTTTGGAACATTACACAAAACACCCTGAATAATCTCATATGAAAATAACGCAGTTCCTTAATGAAAACTGTGTTGTAGCTTGAATAACATAGATGGCCAACTGCCAAGATACATATTTGAAGAACAAACAGGAGAGGCACTCTTCCAGGAGGTTAAAAGACACACTCCATGAGAACAGGCTCCCAAAACAAGCTAGATCTTTGCAGATCTAGAATCCCACTTGCTGCAGCTTGCAAAAGCAGACAAACCCTCACTAGATCTGTGCTGCCATTGGAAGTAGAGCTTGGCCTCAATCCTGATAGCGGATAAAATCAACATACACTCCTCCAAGAATACTCAAATGAAGAGGTGAAACTCTTGCATAGGTACTCCAAGTGCTAAGCAACACAATTCTCTACTAAACAATAGAGAATAATATTTGTCTAAGCAGACAAGATACTCAGAAATATAATCAATCAACAACCTTCTCTTGCTTCCTTCCCCTTCCTTTTATAAGATGAAAGCATTTGCAAACCGTAAACCACCTTGATGAGTTAGCTCCTTTCACATGAGGGGCCTCCTTCTAGAACTGCGATGTCCCTTCATGAGATACATTGAACATAGAGAGCTCTGTAGATTTGGTCAAGGTTGACCCAGTCTCACAACTCAAACCCCTTTCACACCTGCAAGTGATTTATTTACATGGCCCTGATTTATCTATGTTCACATGGGCATTGATTTATTTAGTCTTTTCAAGAGTTTTATATGTCCTCCTTTATTCATTTATTCATGCAACATAAAGTAAAACAAAAATTAATATTCCTCTTAGCTTGGGTTAAGTAGGAATATTACAGTCCTCCCCTCTAAAATGTTGCTTTTCCTCAAGCAACTGATAGGGTAAGAGCCGTATTACTTCTCCTCCTCCATTAATGGAATCATTAAGGATCAAGTCCTCATCATAAGCCTAGTTCTCAACAAGCCAATACATTATAAATTGTTCCTCCAAGGTCATCATAATATGTGCATAGTCCATCCCACCAGGAGTGAAAAACTCAACAGAAATAAACATGGCTGAAGCAATGCTACATCTAAAACATGTATCATGAAGTACAGGTAGAAGTTCTAAACCATGTGGTACATACACACTGCCCATCCTCTTTCCATACAACCCCATAAACAATACAACTATATCATCCAGGTATGGAAGCAAGACTACGTAAATGCAAACTAAAATCTGAACTTGAGGAGGTGGGTCAAAATCCCACATGTGATGCCAGCGCAGTGCACCTCTTGTCTTCATTATATCCAGGTGTGGCAAGTGGCATTCCCACCACACATTTGCTGCATGAGTCACCTTAACATGGTTGAAGATGTTACATAAGTTTGGTGCCTTTGGGAAGCACCCATCATGAAAATGAATCTCCCTTTGCACAACAAGGGAGTGGCCAAGTTTAGAATTTCTATTGGCACCCAACAAGCTATGAGATCCACATGATCTCTCACTCCCTTTAGGAGTCATATCTTGCAAAAAACATGGCAAAGGAATGTAATAGATCAGAAAATACAACTTTCTTGGCAAGATCAAATCCTTTACCATCATAGTCCTTCATACACATGGGGTTTTGCATGAACATTCCCTTCCTCTCAAGCAAAGGAAGAGCTGGCTGAGATTACTCTTTCAAAGATTCCATTGGCTGCCCCAATCCTGCATAATTCTTGCACTCTTGAAAGTGTTGATGTAATTCCTCTCTCATGCCTTCCCAATCAAAACTCTTCATGATCAGGGTATAGATCTTCATTGAATACATATGACTGAGGAAGAATTCTTCATGTGCTCCTTGTAGGGTCTTATGCTTAAGCTTGGAAGATCTAGCCAAGAAGACCTTACCATGATAATAGATGACTCCCCCTTGGACTAAGTAGCCCTCCTCTTGCCGCATGCCATCTAGTATCATACCTATGTGGAGATCTTTGGAATACTCTACAAGAAGTTGAGATTTCCAATAAAGATCCACACTGCTCAACAATGACAGTGCTGCTGAAACGTCCATGGAAGTGATTTTCATGTTGTTGATCACCTTTTTGACATTACTCATGCCAAAATTGTTTGTTGGAATGTTGATCCTACCATTCTTCTCCTCCCACAGCGCAAATTCAGAAAAGAGAGTGGGAGATAGTGATGCAGGGGGGAGATCTCCCTCATACTTGGGCTGTCCCAAGCCCTCTAACACTATGACTTGGTCTCTCATTACTCTAATCCTTCCTTGATCTAGATTCGGAGCAGCACTTTATGAAGCCTTCCCCACAATATCCGAATCTAATGGCATTCCAGGTGGCTTGCAATTAGATAAGAATGACCCTTGCAGCATCCTCATGAACATGAGAGAAGGAACTATGAGATCCCTTCTTCCACTTCGCAAATCCATCTCTGTTGTTTGTGTGGAAGTACTAGGTGAAGGATAAGTGTGCATTCCTTGAATCATTTGTGGTTTCCCACTCTTCAAGTCCACCCACTCCATTTTCGAAGCTTTCCAATCAGTGGTAACCTTTCCTAAGGTAATCAACCATTGGACACCCAAAATGATGTTGGTGTCTGGTATCTCAACTACAAAGAAGTGATCCACTAGAGTGTAGGATCCCATAGTGACAGAGAGTGATGGAAAATATTGCATGCATTGCATGGTCCTATCTCCTGGGACCAAAACAGAAAATCCCTCAAAAGTGTCAGTGGGGATTTCTCTCCTTTGCACAAGATGAGCATCAATAAAGTTGCGGGTTTCCCCACTATCAATCAGGATAGATACTCTCTGATTCATGAATAAACCTTGTACTCTTAGGGTCAAGTACTTAGGCACTCCTCTCAAATATGCAAGAGTCCCACTTATTGGAGCAAAGGCTCCCTCCCCATCTCTGGATGGTGTTTGATCTTCCTCATCATCATTAGCGCCATGACCCCTCCTAGGTTCATCATCTTCATCTTCCTCCTCAAGGTCTGAGAAGACTTCTATGTATTGTTCTTTCCCTGCAACACATCTATGTCCCAGTGCCCATGACTCTTGGCAAGTGAAACACAATTTCTTTTTCCTCAATTCCCTCCTGAGATCAATATCAAGAGGCTTATTCTTAGAGCTCTCCTTGGGAGGAGCAGCTCTAAGTGAGGGGCCTTGCTATGGAAAGTCGCCTTTGATTTTGGCAAGGCATCTTAGAGGTCACTAGCCCTCTCAATGGAATCATGCAAGGTGATGGGCTTGGTAGATTTAACCAACCCATGAAAAGGTTCCTCCAAACCATCAATGAACATGTAAACCCTCCTAGCTACAGATAGATCAGGTACCATGATTGATAATCTCAGAAACTTAGAGATATAAGTCTCTACATCTCCTGATTGCTTCAGCTTTGCAAGGATTATGAAGGGTGCTTTAGGATCCTTCCTATCAAACCTCTCCACCAGTCTTCTAGTAAGCTCAGAGTAGGTAGTCACATTGATGTGTCCCAATGTAGACAACCCATGGAACCACCAATTGTGTGCTTCACCTTCAAAGTGCAGCACTGCAATATTGATGGCTTCAGTCTCAGGAACTTTTTTCAACTGGAAGTAAATATCTAGCTTTTCAACCCATGCCTTGGCAGAACTGGAGGATGATCCATCAAACTTGGGCAAAAATAATTTGCCCATAGAGTGGTGTCTATTCTGATTATGAAAGAACCCACCATATCTATACTGCTGCCTTGGTCTTCTTCTGTCCTTGAGGTGACAAAAGTCTTGGAAACTCAAGTTATCCTTCAATATATAACTCTGAGAATCATACTCCAAAAATTAATCTTCAAGGGAAGCTTGTTCTTGTGGTCCTTCATTCTCCATAGCCAAGAAAGTAGGCATTGTGGAGCGTTGTGAAGCTTGTGGGGCTTGTGGCGGGTTCACTGGTTGCCCAGTTCCATGATGAGACATGTCAGAGCTTTCTCCTGGATGAAATCTTCCAAGAGATTCCCTAATTCTATCCACCTTCATCTCCTTGATCTCCATGGCAATATCTTGCATGGCCACCAACAGATTTCTTTCAAACTCTTTTCCTTCTTTATCACTTGTAGTCTCAGGGGCTTTACCCTTGTCTTGATCATCAGTAGTGTAATCATACTTCTTGCGATTTCTGTTATGATACCTCTTCTCCCTCTCAGTAAGAGGTTCATCTTCTTCTGAATGCAACATGGCTATGATGCTCCAACGAAAGCATAGGCTGTGCCAAGAAAGGAGCTCTGATACCACTATAATATTCCAAATCTGGAATAGCACAGCAAGCCTGCTGAAATAAAGCACTCCTGGGATATTGATGCACATAAATGAGTTTACAACCCTTGGATCCCTTATATTTTCAGATCTGGAGTCTAGATCCAAAAGGGGAGAAAAAACAAATCAAACTAGGTGTGGTAAACATATCTCCCACCACCTAGTCTAGCTGAAAAACACCCTACAAGAGGGGCTGTAGTTATGCACAAAAAACTGCCTCAGAAATAACGCATCCTTGGATAGTATGAGAAAGAGGCCATAAAATATTATTAAATTATGAATATACAACAACAACTCAGAATTATAATGAAGCTCTTTCAATATACAGTAGAATACATGAGACAATAGAGCAAGAAATTCTCAGAAAAGAAGGTTGCAAAACATATATAAATGCAGAAATGGATCAACATATTTATTTTGAGGAGCTACAGTAGCTGAATATTACAACTCAGATCTAGGAAAGATATATGGACAAAACATCAAATCTATTTCAGATCTGGAAACTAGAGATTCTTATTTACAATATCCTTGTAATATCCTGTGCGCGGGTAGGGCCCGCGCCACGTGTCCGGGTCTGTGTAATGAGGGGTGCTGCGTTATTTTATGTGTTGTGAGACAAGAAGATATAGATAGCCAACAAATAATTTTATAGTAGTATAAAGAGTACAAATTCTTGAGGAAACATCCACTCAAGAAAGGCAATGCAAGCCTCAACAAGACATGTACATGAAATAGAAGAACACTGCTATATCTGCATAAACCCTGGCTATGACTGCACAGTTTATAAGAGACACTGCTGCATAAATATCATCAATACAAAGATATTACAATGTATGGCTCAAATAAAGTGGGGGAGCAAGGCTATAACCCCTCATGAGGGGAATATTACAGTGGTATCAGATTTTTCTAAGATTGTAGGAATGGTTGCAACCTAAAAGCTATGGTCACAGATAGAAAATATGGTTAGCAAGTTAGTGAACACATGCTAAGATATATAAAACACACTAAATTATGGAATGTAGTATGCTGCATATAAGAAGAAGAAAAAAAATTAAACTAAATAAAAACAAAAGCTCACAATGAGTCAAATGAGACAATAATGAAAACGGTGAAATAAAATCCCCTCTTATTGACCCCTATTAGTAAGAATGATAGAACATTACACACTTTCCAAAGGATCCTTAGAACTATGGAGTTCTAAGACCCAGTGCAAGGAGGTTTCTACCCTTGTGTTGATGTCGTAAGGCCTCTCTCTTCTCCAAATTCATTGAAGTTGTTGGGTGGCCAACAACCAGATCCTCTAACTCTACTGCTGCTCTGGATTACACACTGTTGGTTTGCTCATGGGAAATTTGGCCAGCATAACAATGTGTTCTGATTTTTTTCTTCTCATGGTGGTAATTTATAAGCAAATTCAAATCCTTCTTCCCTCTCTTGGTACACTTTTGGATGGTGACCTAAGAGAGAGGGTTGATTCCTTTGTGTGCCCACTTGATTCCTTTGTGTGCTCACTTGAGGTCCCAAGGTGGCTCTAAGCGGCTGTCCTTGGTGGCCTCAAGTGGAGGATCATATCTTGAAGTGTTTCAAGTGATCCAGAATGGTGACTTCCGCCACTCCTAGGACTGTGCAGCTTTTTGAGGGAAAGTCGCATAGACCAGCACACCTATTAAAGAAAAATGCATGCAAGGCACATTTTTCCTGTGTCTGTGGTGCGCAATTTGATTTTTGCCTCTTGACCTTAGATATTTTTAAAAAAATTTAGATCCTCTAATGTTTCTCAGCCCTGTAAATCCTTCTGTTTGACATTTAATAATGTCATTTTTCTTGTCCGATTTTCTAGTGATAACAGTTGCCCCCTAATGTGTGAGGTCTACGAGGAACTGTATAGTTGAAATATATTATATTTTATTTTCTGTGTAAATTGTGTTGAGGGAGAGAGAGACCTGCGTCTAGCCCAAGGTTTGAAACCCCTTACAATGGGTAAAAGAGTGACCATGTTCTGTCGGAAACCTGCAAGAAATAATATAATACAATAACTACAATTTTTCTATGAGGCGGGCATGTCCTGTGCTCTTAATGCTTTGGCTAGCTAAACAAATCTATTTGACAGATCAAGGTTCTCTTTGTGTCACTGATATGGTAGTGATTTACTGATTTCGTTGATGACAATGATTAATGACACAATCAGGGGCATTTTTTCCTTGACAATAGGTTTAATGTGGTGCCCACATGTGTAATCTTGGTATGGCATATAAATTCTCATTGTATGCATGGGTGTATGACTGGGACCTTCCTATTTAAGCATTGCTGGAAGAGATGCTTATAATGTCATGGGTCTTTGACGAATCTAGGAAAAGTGCAATGGTTGTAAAGTACGATACTATCTTGACATGAAAGCTTGTGTTGGAGTCGAATTTCAGGAGGATCGATGAGATATATGGGTGATGATGATTCCCACAGTGCCACCCGAGGATGCCCATATTGGGGTGAGGATTCATCCAAGGTATTGCTTCCTTTTTTGATAATGGGTGTTGAAGTCGACAAAAAGGAAGCCTCAATCGAATGAGAGAGCTACTGATGCAAGGGACCAAGGTATCTGATTTTATAGGTTTAACATGGGCATGACGGCGAGAGATGATTAAAGATTGATGATGGGAGTTCAATGGCCCAAGTTTGGAGCATGAACCAACAAATTTGAGGTATTCATAATTGTTTTTGATGAGGAAATCCTTGGAGTCGGTAGGACGTCTAGGGTGGGTGTATGTTAGTTATGAATGTCGTGGTGCCTTTGTGTGAAGGGTGTGATGCTCCAACAAGGGTGACTAGGGACTGCTGCCATGGGATAAAAATGGGTGGGTGAGTGGGGGACTATTCTCCATTTGAGATATTTGCACAATTGCCAATAGAATGAAACAATGGGATTAGATTGTACAAAACACAAAGACGGGTGCCCCAAAAACATGAAAATGATTTCTCACTAATGACGTGAGGAAGGTGTTTTTGCTGAGGGTGGGGGCCCCATTGGTTGGTATCTATGTGGGGATGATGAAGCGGATGGAAAATATCATAGATGGGCTATGCTGATGGAGGGATGGTAGGACAAATGCGATATGTGGTGATGTGTTATTCAACCTGATTGAAAAAATGGTAGTCCGGGAAAGGGGTTTTATTTCAATATGGTAAAACTTGACTTGATTCATGGTGGATGAATGGTCATGAAGTGTTTCCCGGTCTGAGGTGGTATGGCCATGGCGTCATATTTGTCTGATGCATGGTCTACTTTGAGTGACAGACGCCATGGAGGGGAGGCTCTACTGACCAACAAGGATGTTTATCATGTGCAAGGTGGGGAGATGATAAACATGGTCGAGTGTTTGGAGCCTATGGTTGACTTCTTATGGATAAATGATGTTAGGATATGCAGAGTTTCTTTGGGACTCTATCATACTAAGGGTATAATGATACCTGCTCTGGAATCTTCGGTGCATGGGGAAATAGATGGTTTTTTGTGCTGTACAACACCTGCAACAAAATAACCCAAGTGAAAGCATATTTCTAATGCAAACCTTATTGAAAACATGAACGAACAAAGGACAAGAGAGGGCATACCTGTTGGGAATGAAAATTTATTTTTTCAGAGGTGTAAATGTGAGGAGCCTCATTTGGGCATTATGAGGTCTTGATCACTGTGCTGATTCTGGTTCTATAATTGGATCCTATGAGCCCTAGTTATGCTCCTGCAAACAATCTGAAAAGGGCGATATATAGACCAATATGGCTCATTTCAACTCATTTGTGACATTTGAGCGTTTGAGAGTTTGAGAGGTCAAAGGATATTTTTGAGCTTTTCTTGCCATTTCGGTCAGCCTGTGCACCTGGGATTCACGCTACTAGAGTCAAGTAGGCCCCATAATGTCCTGCATTGAATTTTTTCAATGGGATTGGATAGGTGTCCGTACAAACTCGGTTTGTACAGAACCCTAGAAAAACATTTCCTGTCATTTCTTTCTGTGCGTGACCTTCGTGCTTGTTTGAAATACAGGTGCACGTCTAGTGCGCCTGTTTGAGAAACAAGCACGCTAAAAGGCCAAGGCTATTTTTGGAAAAAAATTGGGAAATTTTTCAATTTTTTGGTGTTTTTGATGTCACTGATGTGTGTCTATTTAGTGACAGGATGTTGTGGAGGGAGAGAGACTGGACTGATCTCCGGATGGATGTGGCATAAGATTCCAATGCTCACCAGCAGTTGGTATGATGGGGTCTTCTAAGGTTTCTTGAGAACGACCTCCTGCGATTGTAGGATCGGTTACTACGCTACTTGGTCCGCTACTGGAACATGAGGCGTAGAGTTGTGGTGCTGCAAGGTTGTGACTTGAATATCCCTCTGGAGACAGATATATATTTTGTGACAAGGCTATTACCTTAGGGTCAGGTGCTCCCATATATGCTTCCTCTCAAGAGGGCCTATCTTCAGTGATTTGCCGAAATTCATTGCGGCGGGGCGCCTCTCATGGAGGGGTGCATTTTTGATATCATCAGTGATAGATTTGGCCAAGCGGTGCATTTTGGCGATGATTTTGTGACTGAAGGGGTTGTCATCGCCACACAGGGCGTCGGGGTCTTAGATAGGTGTCTTGCGCCAGCTGAGGGCTGGGCACTTCTTTGAATTTTCCCGTCACTGCTATGACGAGATGGTGGCTCAGTTAGTGAAGGTCCATGATGATTCTAAGATATTCACCTATGATAGCATCCTCTGTAGCATCATGTACAAGAGAGTGGTGCTACTTCGGCCCATGGTGATTGTGCTTGTGGGGGGTCATCAAGACCCTCGCATGAGGAGATGGGCCCTAGTGATGCCTTGCGGCGGGGGAGGAGCAGTGGGGCATTATTGGAACACAACCACCAAGTCTTGGTTTGAGGCCAACCCTCAGATGTTCCTCCCATATCCATACACTGGGATGGATTTTTGAGGAGACTCGGATATGGGTCTTTCTGCTGGATATGCTTGGGGACCAACATATATGATCTTTGTGTTTTATTCTGTATTTGTTGATTATTTATGATTTATATGTGTATTATGATGACACTGACATAGTTTTATTACTCTTGCAGATGTTGGCAAGGTTGGGCACCCTAGAACTCAGTTGGTAGGACACCATCTACCCTGAAGGGTTTGAGGAGCTCTGCTCCCAACCAGGGGGGCAAGGAGGAGGTATGGTGTAGCCCTAGGGTGGAGTTATTAGTGATGGGGCTGACCAATCTGGAGAGGGTAGTAGTTTAGCTGCTATTGAGTGTGCTGTAGCAATTGCTCGCGCCGAGGCGGTGGAGGCCCGCATGGCAGAAATGGAAGAGCAGATGGTTGCCTTAGAGGTTTGGGCCACTAATTTGGTGGACGCATGGGGCTGAGTGGACCAACTGACCCAGGGTATGCCTACCTGTTGGTTTATTGATGATTTGGACGACGTTTGGTTAGAGACATTGATGGCCCGAGAGAGACTGTCGGCAAACTATGGCCATGGCAGCTTCAATTTTTACAGTTGCCCCAATACTGGCACCGAGAACATCCATGGGTCCAGGTGCTCAACTTAGAGTGGCACAGCCCTAGAGATTTTTTGTACACAGGGAAAGCACCCGTTATGAGGATGCTTCCCTTATTTTTGACGACATGTGTATATTTATTTTTGGCTGACCTATGGGTCAGATACATGACTCATCATTTTTACTCAAACATACATTTTTTTGTATATATATATGAGAGATGTATTTTTTGCGGCTCTATAGGGTGTGTCCATTGTTTATATGCTTTCATGGATGATGTGTATTGCTGATGGATATCTATGTTTTTTTATGTTTTTATGTATGATAGTTTACCCAAGATGCATTTCAGTTTAGGATGTGGTTAGCTTTGCGATCTACTATCTGGTTTTCATTTCTTAGCGCATGTGTGAATGAAATGTGATCAAATTGATGTCTTAATATTTTTGAATGCAAATATTTTCTAAGTAGATGTGAATCCCGTAACTCAAACTCTTGGTTTAAATACGAAACCATTAACTGAGAATCAAGGTAGATATGCAAGTGGTGAATGCCTTGATTGATGGCATCGCACATAAGCCCAATGACGGCGTCATATTCTACTTGATTGTTTGTCGTTGATCCAATGCATACTCTATTGGTGAGGAATGGAAATCGGTCAGGGTGGTATATGACCCAGGCAGTTGCTGCTAAATTTTGAGACCATCGCAATGCTCCATTAGCAAATCTAAAGTAATGGTTAGGTTGAATATCCATTTGTGACACTAGAGCGCTTTTTTTGACTAATCTGTAATAAAAAATAAAGTCTTGGTATATGCACGTTAACTCTAGGGTTGAGCCCTCTTAGCCCTTATGGGTAAAATTTCTTGAGGTAAAGACCGTTGACGGGGTCGATTAGGCATGTTCTGTCAGGCTCTGTCAAGATGTATGCCCCCTTTAGGAGAAAATATTTTATGATATAGGGTCCTTTCCACAAGGTTTCAAACTTTCCTGGCCCTAGGAATTATTTCGCAACATCACAGCGAAGGACTAAATATCCCTCTGTGAATGATCGACGGGTGATGTTACGATAAAAAGATGCTTTCACCTGCTTTTTATGGGATGCGTTCTACTAGAGAGACTGTCGCCGGCTTTCATCGATGAACTCTAGTTGTACTAAGCGTTGCTCTAGAGGTTGGGTGTCATCGAGGAGTTTGATGGCAGCGTGTAAATTTGGGATCTCGCGTTCGAAGGGGATCATGGCTTCGACCCCATATACCAATTGGAAGGTTGTGAGCCCTGTTGATGCTTTCACTGTCGTATGATATGCCACAGGGTGGAGAAAAGCATGTGGTGCCAGCTTGTTTTGTGGTTATTCACCATGCGCTGTAACATTGTTTTGAGTACTTTGTTTACAACTTCTACCTATCTTTTGGATTAGGGGTAGTATGGTGACATGAATTCATGAGTGAATCCAAGGTGGTGAGATAGCTCCTGGAAATTTTCATTTTCGGAATTTTTCCCGTGATCGAAGACTAACTCTGCGGTGTTGTTATATGTGGGCATGGCTTCTGCGCCTTTGGTGAAGTATTCGACTGCCACAATAATGTCCTTGTGATTTCCCGATGATTCTGGGTTTCAATTCATGAAGTCGATCCTCCATTTGTAGAAGGGACTAGCAATGATGACAGGGTGCAGGTGAGTGGGAGGGGCTCTAGCCTTGTGAGCAAAGTGTTGAAATTGCTTGTACCTCTTGACTGTTGAAATGTAATTGAGAAATAATGTGAGCCAAAATTATCCTGCTCGTAGGAATTTTTGGGTGATTTCCATTCCAGAGAGGTGGCCACCGCAAGCTCTGTTGTGGCAGTCATTAAGGGCTTTGTAATATTCCAAGTTAGGAACAACTCAGCAAGCCTGCTGAAATAACGCACTTCTGAGAATTTTGTGCATAGAAATGAGTTTTTAGCTCCTGGATCCCTTATATCAGCTCATTTAAGATCTAAATCCAAAAGGAGAGCAAAAACAAATCAGACTAGGTGGGTGAAACAGATCTCCCACAAACTAGTCTAGCTGAAAATCACCCAAAGAGAGGGGTTGCAGCTATATGCAAAGGACTGCTTCAGAAATAACACAGATCCACTAAATCAAAATAGGAGGCTGATATGGAGGCTGAGAAATCAGATATATGACATAAAATTATATTTTCTTTACAGCCCATACATTATACAAGAGAAAGAGTAAGACAATACAGGAGAAATCCTCAGAAATGAGGTGCTACACCATAAAAAAAGACTGCATAACCATGATAGCATTATTTTTAGGGGCTAAAGTAGAATTTTATTAATCTTCAGATCTAGAGAATATATGTACATAAAAATTTAGATCTAATATAGATCTGTGTACAAGAAATGCTGATCTATACATTCCCCTTGGGGTTTTGTGCAAAACATGAAGCGCAGAGAGTAGATCTGAGATCTAAAGTTTCATATCTACAGAATGATTCAAAAATTTCTGAATAATACAATGGTACAGTAGATCATATCTGAGACAAAAATGTATTGGATGGCCAATCCATGGATCACTACAGTGAAAGGAAGATTCCTAGCACTGGAGATCTCTCCTCCAAAATGCAGACAAAACACCCTACAACTTCTCCTTTGAAAATAACGCAGTCCAGGGAGAGAAACTGCACTGTAGCCTCTAAGAATTTTTTTTCCTGATGCCAAGATGTATATTTGAAGCAAAATCAGCTAATGAACTCTTCCAGGAGGTTAAAAGACACACTCACTGAGAAGAGCCACTAGTATAAGCTAGATCTGAGTAGATCTAGTGTCTTCCACTACTGCAACTCACAAGGAAAACCAAACCCTCAACAGGATCAACATTGTAGGTGTAAGGTGAGCTTGGATTAAAAGCCTGATGTGGAAAATATAGCACAAGTCTCCTCCAACAGTTGCTCAAGGAAGGAGGTGGGATTCCTGAATAGGAAGACCCAGCAAGAGATGTCTAAGCAGACAATACCTTCAGAAAATGATAATCTTCAAAAACCATCTCTTGTTGCTCTCCTCATCCTTTTATAATATTGGAGTCTTGGAAAAACCCTAAACCACTTCATTAGTTTAGCCCCTTTCACATTTAGAGTCTCTTTCTATAACTGTGTTTTCCCTCAAGGAGGTTCAATGCATCTAGACTGCGTTGTTGACTTGGTCAAAGGTGGCCCCCTCTTCTGATTTAGACCCATTCACACCTACAGGAGTTATTTTACATAGCCCAGATATGTCTCTGTTCACATAGGAATTGATTTATTCTTTGTTTTCAGGAGTTCTACATGTCCTCCTTTACAATTTATTCATCAATCATGAAATGCAAAAATAAACAAGGCAAAATTAATATTCATATTAGCTGCAGATAATTTTGGAATATTACAGTCTCCCCCTCCCAAATGTTTCTTGTCCTCAAGCAACTGCAAGGGTGCTGAAAAATTTCCCCTTCATCTCTTGTGGCCTCTTTATCCAGTAGTCTCCACCATTGCTCTGAATTTTCTACAATAGTTTTGTCTTCCAAAGGTCCTTCCTCAATGTGCAAGTTGGCCCTTGGTGAGTAAACCCAATGGCTCTCATCATGAAAGAATGGAAGGTTGTTATGAAAACCTTCTTGTTGATCCATCGCCTCCTCAAGATAGAAGTGATTACAATCATGGGGATTTTCATGATTCATGAAAGTGTCCCATTTCCATGCTATCATCCAAATGAAGTGGATCACCTACCAACTTGGAAATCCATAGAAAAAATCCTCCCCAACACATATGAGAGGCATGTTCCCAACAAACATATGGCTCACTCTAAAAAGAGACAAGTGATCTATCATAGTGGCCATACAAAATTTCATGCTCCCATTGAAGCATGCAATGCAAAAAGAATGGGGAACTCCTTTCCCCAAGGACACATCCAACAAGTGTGCCTCTCCTCCAACCATGTTCCCAAGAGTAATAAAATTTTCAACATATGGAATCATGATTAGAATCATGCTAGTTGCTATGTATGATAAATGAGAAGGAAGATGTTCCCTCATGTGCAACCAACATGGTTTTATCCTTAACTGCCATAAAATAGGATATTACAAGTGCCTTCCCCAACACTTGTTTTCTGCCTCATCCCTTCTGAATGCTTGGAGAAAATGCATCATCTTTGGTATAAAGGAATCACACCATGAAGAATATAATAGCTTTCTAAGATCTTCCAAGGAATGTCCTGCATCAACATAGTTTATGGCCTTGAGTAGCCCATGAAACCCATCATAAATAGTGCCCATTTTGGAGCAATGTTCTACAAATGAGTGTTAGAAACATATAATCATATAGGAGATACATGATAACATTCAGAAATACAAGGCCCTATATATACTCGTTTTACATCAGTGGGGTAACTCATGGTTGAGTTCCCTCTCACACTCAATGAGTAAGGAGATGTGAATGATGGCTCTTCCCAAGAGTTATGTTCCTCCTCATCTACCAAGTAATCCATGCACATCTTCATATGAGAGTGCATCTCTTCCTTGAAACCTTACCATATGAATCCACCCAAGAGAGTATGATATGCTCTAATGAAACCAGTGGGTTTGGAAAGCAGGATCTCATAGGTGGCATCTAGTAGTCTCTCCTTGAGTTTGGAGTCTCTATTCAAAAGGATAAGATGATATAAATAGATGAATCCATCAACTACCTTGAACCTTTCATCCTTTACATCCCCATCAATAACCCCACATGTGAAAAGCTCCTTGGAGTATTCCATCGTGAGTTGGGAATCCCAATAAGGATCCAAGCTCTGTGATGTAGAGGTCTAAAATGCTGCCCCTATCATATCATGGATCCCCTCTTTGACATCCTTGATATCAAATTCACATGTTGGAGCATCATAATCTCCCTTTTGCTGCCCCATTTGCAGCTGATCTTTCTCAAGACAAGATTGAAGCATATGGAAATAAACTTCCCCTCGGAAAGTCCTTGTCTTCCAAAACTTCCTCATTTTGGCCCATGTATACAAGAGGGTTAGCATCCCCTTGCCATGTTCAGAAATATTCTTTGTGGATGGAGAGATCATGGGCTGCCCAAAAGATATGGAGTTTCCATGGTTGAGTGCACATATCCATAATATGAGGATTAAAAATTTTCCTCATGTATAGATCTTGTATATCTGATCGGAAGATCTTCCTGCTCTTGGAACTTTCTAGGAGTTTCACTGCTCCTTCCTTCTTCTTGTTCAACCTCCTTGGAGAGATTCTTACTGGATCTGAAAAGTGATGAGAGTAAAATCTTCTTCTTCATCATTCTGACCTTTCCCATAATATGAGGATTAAAAATTTTCCTCATGTATAGATCTTGTATATTTGATCGGAAGATCTTCATGCTCTTGGAACTTTCGAGGAGTTTCACTGCTCCTTCCTTCTTCTTGTTCAACCTCCTTGGAGAGGTTCTTACTGGATCTGAAAATTGATGAGAGTAAAATCATCTTCTTCATCATTCTTACCTTTCTCCTTTATTTATAGAACTTTGGCTTGAAGCCCACAGGTTGAGCCAAGATTATGCTTTAATACCACTGTAATATTCCAAATTAGGAACAACTCAGCAAGCCTGCTGAAATAACACACTTCTGAGAATTCCACGCATAGAAATGATTTTGAAGCTCCTATATCCCTTAGATCATCTCATCTAATATCTAAATCCAAAAGGAGAGCAAAAAAAAATCAGACTAGGTGGGTGAAACAGATCTCCCAAAAATTAGTCTAGCTAAAAATCACCCAAAGAGAGGGGTTGCAGCTATATGAAAAGGATTGATTCAGAAATAACATAGATCCACTAAAGCACAATAAAAGGCTGATATGGAGGTTCATAAATCAGATATATTACAGCAAATCAGATTTTATTTACAGCCCATACATTATACAAGAGAAAGAGTAAGACAATACAGGAGAAATCCTCAGAAATGAGGTGCTACAACCATAAGAAAAGACTGCATAACCATGATAGCGTTATTTTTAGGGGCTGAAGCAGCAGTTTATTAATATTCAGATATAGATCATATCTTTAAATAAAAATTTATATCTAATACAAATATGTGTACAAGAAATGTTGATCTATACATTCCCTTTAGGGTTTTGTGCAAAACATGAAGCACAGAGAGTAGATCTGAGATCTAAAGTTGTAGATCTGCAGAATGATTCAGAAATTTTTGAATAATAAAATGGTATAGCAGATCATATCTGAAGCAAACATGTATTGAATTTCCAATCCATGGATCACTACAGTGAAAGGAAGATTCCTAGCACCGGAGATCTCTCCTCGAAAATGCAGACAAAACACCCTACAACTTCTCCTTTGCAAATAACGCATTCTAGGGAAAGAAACTACATTGTAGCCTCTGAGAGTGTTTTGGCCTGATGCCAAGATTTAGATCTGAAGAAAAATCAGCTAATTAACTCTTCCAAGAGGTTAAAAGACACACTCACTGAGAAGAGCCACTAGTATAAGCTAAATCTGAGCAGATATAGTGTCTTCCACTGCTGCAACTCACAAGGACAACCCAACCCTCAACAGGATCAGCACTATAGGTGTAAGGTGAGCTTGGCCTAAAATCTTGTTGTGGAAAAGATAGCGCAAGTCTCCTCTAAGAGCTGCTCAAGGAAGGAGGTGGGATTCCTGAACAGGAAGACCCAACAAGGGATGTCTGAGCAGACAATACCTTCAGAAAATGATAATCTTCAACAACCCTCTCTTGTTTCTCTCCTCCTCCTTTTATAAGATTGGAGTCTTGGAAAAACCCTAAACCACTTCATTAGTTTATCCCCTTTCACATTTAGAGTCTCCTTATAGAACTGTGTTGTCCCTCAAGGAGGTTCAATGCATCTAGACTGCGCTATTGACTTGGTCAAAGGTGACCCCCTCTTGTGATTTAGACCCATTCACACCTTCAAAATTTTATTTACATAGCCCAAATATGTCTCTGTTCACATATGCATTGATTTATTCTTGGTTTTCAGGAGTTTTACATGTCCTCCTTTACAATTTATTCATCAATCATGAAATGAAAAAATAAACAAGGAAAAATTAATATTCCTATTAGCTGTAGCTAATTTAGGAATATTACAGGTTTGCTCATCTTGATCGTGGGTGAGGCATAGACATAAGATGGTGTCGATGCCCCGTCAGTATAATAAATCTCCCATGAGGAGGTATTGGGGGGCCTGGTGATGAATGCATTGAAGGTCATCACAAGTGAGCTAGGGTATGAAATTTTCGGTTCGTAAAAATAGGAGAATATCTTCGTACCAAGGGTCATCAATCATTACTAGGAAGAGATGTTAGTCCGGTAGAGAATCATTGACTGGTGGTCCTTTGGTTTGACTTGGGAGGTCTGTGATGAACTTCGCTAAGATTAAAGCATTATTTCTCTTGGGGGAGCGAAAATGTAAGTCAAATTATTGCATAATAAATATCCAGTGGATATACTTATGGTTCATTAAATGACACATGAGTAGGTATTTGATGGGGTTAATATCCACCATGATTATTGTAGTCTTTAAGATAATGTAGTGGCGAAGTTTTCAGACTGCATGAATTATTGCTAGGGCAGTCTTTTCTTCAGGTTCATATCTTAATGTGGGACGTGATAAGGTTTTTCTAACGTGATAGATTACATGCTCCTTCCCATCTGCGCCTTCCTCGATCAATACTCTAGCCAAAGCGATCTCGGATGCTGATAGATACAGGATTTAGTCCTTTTTGTAGTCTAGGGGATTGATCAATGGTGCTAAAGATAATGTGTCTTTCAGCACGTCAAATGATTGTTGGGATTGATCATTCCATTTGAACAAGATGTTTTGATGAAGGAGACACAAGAATCCTTGAGCACAAGTGGCATAATACGGGACGAAACGTCTTAGAAATTTGGCCTTTCCCTACAAGCTTTGTATTTTCTTGAGGGTTCGAGGTGGAGGTACCTCTTTGATAGCTTGGACCTTGATGGGGTCCACTCTAATTCCTTGTTGGGACACAATAAAACCTAGAAGTCATCCTAATGTGACACAAAAGACACACTTAAGGGTGTTCAAGCATAGGTTGTATTGTCGGCATCGTTGGAATACCAACCACAGATCTTCAAGATGGTATGATCACTTCTTGGATCGGACTATGAGGTCATCCAAGTAGGTGAGGATGAGATGTGCCAAGTCATGAAAGAAATAATTCATGGATCTTTGGAAGGTGGCTTCGGTGTTTTTTAGGCCAAATGACATCACATAGTATGCAAATGTGCTCCTGAGGGTAGTGAACGTGGTCTTGTACTAGTCGGTGTGATAGATTTGGATTTTATTATACCCATAGAAACCATCCATGAAGGAGAGGGCCTCATGTCCTGCACAAGCATTGATGACCTGGTCGATGAATGGGGTAGGGTAATTGTCTTTTGGAAAGGCTTTGTTCAAATCGCGAAAATTGGTACAAATGCTTATGGTGCCCTATTTTTTCATCACAGGAACAGGGTTGGAAACCCAAGATGTGTAAGTAATGGGGTAGATGAACCCAGCTTTGTGAAGTGTTGTGAATGATTTTTGTCACCTCTAGAGACGACCTAAATTTGCATATAGACCAGTGCCTAGGACATCTTAATATAGCAAGGAGTCCTTTATAGTTTGGGTTGGGACTCACTTACTATCTCTTGTTTTAAACAAGGAAATCGAAATAGGATGAATTGGTCCCAATTCTCTTTCAGTGGCTGATACACGGATAGGAATAAAGTAAAGACATCAGGTAAAACTTCAGCATGATAGTATCAGACAGCTAAGAGACCGCTTTACTGTAATGAGGGCCGATTCAAGTAATATATTACAGAAATCAGATATCAAGGAGTGCAGGCAGGAAGGAAACATGAGAAGATATTATTGACAAAAGGGCGCATCAATTTACGAATCCTTAAGCCATTAATATAACAGAAATTATGAAAGGAGTGAACATGGAACAACATATCACTTCTAGGCCTATTTAAAGCGCTTGACCAATTCCAGAAAGGGCACCATTTAAGATGAATCCTTACTGCAAATTAGTGAGCCACTCGCATTCTAGAACATGATACAAGAAGAAAGTTTGCATGAAAAAGGATGATATATTAACACATGAGAGAAATTACATACTGCAATATACCAAAGACCAAAATCCTCAATACAATCATAACCCCTCCTCACTGAGACCCAACGGGCTCTGAAACCTCATACAGAAATGCCACAAGATGTATACAATAGTCTTCTCGCTGCACAGCTTGCTTACAGAAATCTGGAACCCTCACAATGTCTTGCTTTTCAGTATTTATAGAGAAGACCGAAACTTCTGGAGGGAGAGGTAGGTATCCACACTTGTTGATCTAATTTGAATAAGAAAGGCGGGGAGCATTCGCGCCTCCTTCATGAATGACTAGCTATAAATGAATATACCTAACATTCTGTCTAAAGAAATAAATGCTGGAGATAAAAATCTCCTCATGTACAGGGCAAAAACAATAAAATATACACATCGGGATGCTTCCGGCTAAAGGCAAATCTGCTACCATGAGAGCTCTGAGAAAATCTTCCTTTCAGTACTGTACGCTTAGCTTTTGATTCTGAACTGGAGCCCCGAGCCTTAAATGCGAGATGAACTTTTCTGGAGGGTTCCGAGCATTTGTATCTGTATTTTCTTTAATCATGGTCGCTTCTTGGACCTACCCTTCGCTTCTTCATTAAACTTCATCCACATAAAACGTCCTTTATGGGCCCTCGACATTTGTAACAGCGGCAGTTTAAAATATCTTCCTGCAATTCCGTAACCTGCAAAACCTTCAAAATTATTAGAGAAATGGACACATACGAAGGCGTGAATGATGGAGGTGGAAAATGGGGAAGATGAGAAGGATGTGAACGGAGGAAGAAGACACTCAGGGTAGTGAAATGGAGACGATGGAGATTTTCGTGAATGAGCGAAATGTGACACAGTATGGTCGTGGAAGAAGAATAGCGGTGGATTATGAGTTAAACATATAGAAACACACGCATATCTATATATATCGGCGCGAGGACATAACATGGATGTACGAGGGAGAGACACATAGGTACATGGGAGACTAGCGGGGGAGACGACGTGGCGGGTAGGTTGATGGGCGGAGGCATGAAACGGTGACACGGTGGCGGACTGTGGGACGTGGCGGTACACAGCAATGGACGGACGGCTTAATTGTATCTCCGCCGTCGGATGGAGATCTAGAGATCCGACGGTCTGCGTGAACCCCGCTGACCGGCCATCGTTGGAAGTTTAACGCGCGGGGGACGGGCGGTTTCCTGCCCGTACCAAGGACACGTGGCATTGCTCGAGTGGGATCGCTGGCCCCGCGGTAAATACCGCCAGTCGACAAGAGTGGTGCGGGGGAGAACCGCCGGTTTTGCTGTGCGCCGGGGCCAGAGGTAGGGCCCTCACTCCTGACGATCTCTGCGTCGTTGATTGAACTTTGATCGGACGGCTGTGACGGCGCCCGGGACTTAAATGATAGGCCCCATTTTCTCCCAGCCCGCGGTCCTGTAGCTCGGGTCACATGAAAATCAAGGCGGGAGGGGCCAAGGTTTAAGGGGCTTCGGCTCGATATATGAAATATACAATTTAAAACGTTCTGAAGCAGATTTTCGGGCGGAGATGGTAGAATTAAACGGGGCCCAGGGGTTTTTGCTCTCAAAAACACTAGAGATGGATTTTAGCGAAGGTGGTGGCCGAATTTTAAATGGGGAAGGAGATATGTACAACACTGGCTCCATCTAGGGACGGCGTGCTCGTCCTCGGGCATGTCGAGAACACGCAGACCATTCAAAATTTTCATTCCGCTGTTCAATTTCTGCTACGCTTTCTTTTCAGGTAACTATCAGCATCCCCCTTTTTCCCTTATAGAAATTAGAAACCAAAAATAGCTTATGTACAATATATACAGTGGGGCGTTTCCAACCTGGGTCAGAATTGAAAATACGGCTTGAGGAATTGGCCATTCACGGGGGCATCCAACAATTCACCTTGCAGATTTTCTAAATAGAAAGTGTTGTTTCCTCCCGGCTTAACTATTTTGAACGGCCCGAACCATAATGGATCGAATTTAGCATGCTTGCCCTTTTCTGCTCTGCGAACATCCCATCTAAGAACCAGGTCTCCAATTTGGAAATTTCTGTCCTTCGCGTGCTGATCAAAGACCTTCTTCATTTTTTCCTGGTATTCTATCAGTCTCTGGTCTACCTGGTTTCTCGTCTCCTCCAATTCTACCAACTGATAAATTCTCCTAATCATCTCATCTGGTTCTTCTTGGTTTTCCTGCATAAAACGTGCCACTGGCAGTGCCAGTTGCACAGGAAATACTGCAGCCCGCCCATACACCAGCTCATATGGAGACTTGCCTGTTGCTCTTTTGCTGGTTATCCTATTTGCCCACAGAGCAAACTTCAACTGAGAGTCCCAGTTCTTCTGATTTTCAGCTATTGTTTTCTTGAGGGCCCTTACCAGGGTTTTATTGGATGATTCTGCTAGACCGTTCCCCTGGGGATAATACGCTGTGGAATGAGTTAATACAATATTATACCTTTGGCAGAAATTTACAAATCTGGCAGACTTAAAAGCTTGAGCATTATCGGTTACAATTCTTGCAGGACAGCCAAACCTAGATATGATATTGTCTTCTAAAAAATTCATGATTACAGCATCTGTAGCCCTTCTTGTAGGTATGGCTTCCACCCATTTCGTAAAATAGTCTGTAGCTGTGAGTATCCATTTATGTTGGCCGCTTGATGGGGGGTGTATTTCTCCTATGAAGTCTAATCCCCATTTCTGGAAGGGTTCATTTACATGCACGGGAATCAAGGGCAAAGATGCTAACTTCTGTCTTTCTGCAAACCTTTGACATTTGTCGCATGTTCTGACCCAGGCAAAAGTATCTGAATATAATTTTGGCCAGTAAAAACCAGCCTTCAATATTTTATTGGTAGTAGCCCTCCAGCTGTAGTGTCCTCCACATATTCCTTCATGGAATTCTGTCATTATATTCTGCACTTCATTTTCTGTGAGACATAACAGCAATATACCCAAAGGGTCTCTCCAATAGAGCTGTCCATTGGCAATGACATACTTCTGGGATCTCATCCTTACAGCTCTGTAGTTTGCCTTGTCACATCCTGGAGGACAGCTAAGTGTCAACAGGTATTCAACTATTTGCTTATACCATGGACTAGTCAGATACTTCACATGTACCTTTTGTGTGGCCATTTCTAGTCCATGTTGCTCCTCTTCTTTTTCTGATTCTTCATTTGCCATTATGGATAAATTAATGCCTAGAGCCTGATGATTAGATTCAGATAACATCCTGGCAAGTCCCTGTCCTTTGATCAATTTAGTAGGCTTTATATCTAGATCATATTCCTGGATTTTTTCAATCCATCTTCCCCTTCTGCCTTCACTGTCCCCCTGAACTAGAATGTATTTTACAACTGCTGTGGGAACATAAGCAGTAATATGGGATTGCAAAATATAAACTCTAAAAGCTTTAAGGGACTTTACCAGGGCATATGCCTGCTTCTCCAGTATATTGTATTTTAGTTCAGCATCATACAATACCTGACTGAAGAAAGCTATGGGTTGTTCATATCCTTCTTCATTCTTCTGCAATAACACTCCAGCAATTGTATGAGGTGAAGCAAATGAAAATACTATAAATGGCTTGCTATAATCCGGTCCTGCTAGCACGGGAGCTTCGGCAAATGCTTGTTTAATTCTTGTAAATGCATCCCTAGACTCCTGGGACCACTTAACCTCACTGTCCTTTTTCAACATATTGGTAATGTGCCTAACTATCTCTGCATAGTTAGGAATGAATCTCCTTAAAAAGTTTATTCGACCCAAGAACACCTGTACTTCTTTCTTATTTCTTGGCAGAGAAATGCTATTTATTACTTCGACTCTCTTAGGATCAATTTTTACACCATCCTTAGTCACAATATGTCCTAATAGTTTCCCTTCGTCTAAAGCAAATAGAGATTTTTGAGGATTAAGAGAAAGGCCGTACCTTCTGCATTTTTCAAAAGTTCTTCTTAAATGTCCAATATGCTCGTCATCATTCTTTGAGAACACCGTGATATCATCGAGATATACTACTAGGAACTTGTCCTGTTCTCCCACAAAGGCTATATCCATTGCCCTTTGAAAAGTAGCACCTGCATTAATCAATCCAAATGGCATCCTTGCATACATAAAGGTTCCCCATGGCGTGGTGAACGCAGTCTTCTTCTGATCTTCTGGGAAAACAGCTACCTGATTGTAGCCTGAAAATCCATCCATCATTGACATTCTGGACGCTCCCACCACCTTCTGCAGGATATGATCCATTTTAGGCAGTGGATAGTTGTCTTTGAGAGATGCTCTGTTCAAATTTCTGAAGTCTACACATAGCCTGATTTCTCCATTCTTCTTTCTGACAGGAACAAGATTCGCTATCCATTCTGAGTACCTCAAGGGCACAATTATTTTGGCCTTCAACAATTTTCTAATTTCTTTCTCAATTGAGGGAAGAAGCAGAGGGTTAATTTGCCTGAGCTTCTGTTTGTATGGCTTTGCATCTTCCCTAAGTGGGATCTTGTGCTGTATGATATTTACATCAAAAGTTTTTAGGTCCTCATAGGACCAAGCAAAAACATCTTTATAAGACTGAAATAACTTCAAATACTTTTCTTTATATTCTTCTGAGATTCTTTTAGATAATCTAACAATCTTGGGATCAGTAGCGGTACCCAAATTTAAATCTCTCATTTGATCTTCTTCTACTGCTTTGCTTGGCTGCATGGGGACATCATTCTTGTTGAATAGTCTTTCTAGAGGTACTAGTCCTCTAGGGATGACATTTCCTTTTAACTGCAATACTCTGTTTCCTGCTATATTCTCTTCCCATTTACCTTCAGCAATATTTTCAGCTTCTCCCTCCTCATCATCATCGATTTCCATACCTGTGAATTCTCCCACTGTCTCCATGAATCTTTTCATTTGTTCGTCATCTTCAAAGACCTGCCAATGCTTTATATTGTCTGGGATAGATGGTCTGTAACGTACCTCTACTTCATATCTTAACAATGGGTTCTGAGGAGGTCGGAACGTACTAGCAGCCACAACAAGAGAGTCTGCTATTCTGTTATGCTCCCGGGGCATGAACTGTATATTAAATGCTAAGAAGAAATTTTCTATCATGTCCCATACTTCATTTCTATATGCTCTGAGCCGAGGATGCTTAGTTTGGCATTCATTCTTAATCTGTCTCACTACTAGCTCAGAGTCTCCAAACACTTTCAGACATTGAATGCCCATGTTTCTAGCTATCTGTAGGCCCAATAACAAAGCTTCGTACTCAGCTACATTGTTTGTAGCTTCATACTCTAATTTGAAAGACAGCGGCACCCACCTTCCTGTGGGGGAGATTAACAATACCCCAGCCCCATTACCTTCTCTGGAATTTGCTCCATCGAAATGCAAAGTCCATACTTCTGATTTCCGGCCTTTCTTGGATTGCTCGGCTTGGAATTGACCAGAGGGGGACTCATGTGCATAGTCTTGACTCTCTTCTAACACAAAACATGAGAAGTCACCCTCTTTATTATAAACAGGAGAGTTGTCTGAACAATCAGCAGTGGTCACCATTTTAACAAATCTGGTCTCCCTATACAGCCTCCTCTCCTGACCACCAAAGACTGGGACAGTGGCATATGTTAAGTCGAGTTTAATCGATCCCCCAATCTTAGTACCCCAGGACCTTGACAACATCATGCCAAAGCGAGCTGGGATATCAGCGACCACAATATCCATGACCACACTTTTTGCTGGGATTTGAGCTAGATTGACCACTAAATCTTTAATCATTCCCAAGCATTTAACCCTTTTAGAATCAAATGAATATAGATCTTTATATGGTCTTGTAATTTGCAGCCCTAGTTGCTCCATGACAGACAGAGGCATAAGATTATGGGGGGCTCCAGAATCTAGCATACAATTGTGAAGCAGCAGGTCATGAATGACTAGGGACACATAAAAGGGAGGAGTTGAAGGGTCTATCTCCTCAACGTGTGGGCCAAAGACTACCATAGGTCTTTCTTCTTGAAGATTTAGACTATCAGGTGCAATTTGTGGTTCAGGAAGAGGCATGAAAGAGGTGACCTGAGACTGATATACAGGCTGTTTCAACAATTCAGTCAGAGGAACGGGAATCTTAATCTTTTCGAGCTCTTTTTGCAGATTAAAAGCAGATGTGGACTTTTCTATCATTACTTCTTTTGACTCCTTATTCTCAAATGAGGACTTGACTTCTTGGGACACTGGCTCAGCATTAGAAGGACTGACTACTTTTGAAGAGGAAGGAATTTTATCATTTGACTACAAGGGGGTATTTAGAAAATTCTTACCTTTTTCAACATTCTTTTTGGTTGCTGACTCCTTCTGAGCAGATGCTTCTTTCTGAGGTATTTCTTCCTCTTGCTCCTGAGTTCTGGTCCTCTTCCTTGAGGATCTGAGATCATATCTGACGTTGAACTGGGCTTCCATGAAATCAGCAAATTGCTTGCAGTAATGGTCGATCTCAGCTTCTTCATCCTCTGCTTGCACTGGGCACTCCATATCATCATTATTTGAAAAGGCCAGATTCGAATCTTCTAACCCATAGGCTGCATTTCCGGTGGAGTCATCTGCTGATCCTTCCAGGTACAAGGGGTGAGGCACCTGATCTTGCTGCTCCCTTGTCTCTCTTGGTAGTATTTGCAATGGAGGCTTTCTATATTGAGGATTATATCCTCTGTTTGGAGCATTGTAATAGTTTTTAGGAGCTGCATTTTTGGCTTCCAGTTCCATCTTGACCATCTTCTTTATCATCTTACTTATTTCATCCATTTTATCTGAATCCTTTTCTTGATTAGAGGTAGAAACCTCTTCTTTGCCTTTCCTTCTGACATCTGGTTCAATTTTCCCTTTTAACTTTCCTGTGGAGGCAAAGTTCGCTTCTAGTTCCAGAGCATCTGATTGTGCATCATCTAGATTGGCAGGCTTTCTTTCTCTTAAGGAGAATCCAAAGTCAAAATCAAAGGCTGCTATGAAAACTATCTTGGCAGCAGCTTCATTTGGCTTCATTTCTGGGGGCAAGCTTAGATATAACTTGTTGAATCTTTTGATGAATTCTGATACCCCTTCATTCTATTTCTTCTTGATGGTATTTAGCTCAGTAAGGCACATTCCAAAATCCTTCTTTTCTCCCCACTTCCTGAGGAAAACGTTTTCCATCTGATCCCAGGTTGTTACAGAACGATTACCCAATGTTTTAAACCATTTTCTAGCTTCACCTTCTAAAGACTGCACGAATAATCTCAAAACCGCATCCAGGTGTTCAACATTCAAATTTTCTGCAAAAGAGCAGAAGGTCTCGAGATGTTTCTGAGCATCCACATCATTTTCACCATTGAACCTTGGCAGAATCTTCAGATAATCCTGTGGCATATCGTTCAACACTTGGGGTAAGGCCAGAGGAGCGTATTTTTTCAGGAGAAAAGCAGGAACATTGGCCATTGGAGGCGGTGGGGGTTCCACAACAATCTGAGAAACAAAAGAAGGGAGAGGGGTAGGGGGAAGCAGAGTGTGAATGACAATGGGAATGTATTGGACCGAGGTCTGAGGTGTAGATGGGAATAATTCTCGGTTGACGGGAGCTACTTCAGTGACCTCTTTAATTTCCTCAGCCTCGAAAACAGGATAAGGTTCTTCCCCAAATAAAGTATTTCCCCTACGTGGGGTTTCTAGATAAACTTCGGGATTTTCTGTTCTAACTTCTTGAGAAGAAGAGGGCGGATAATCTTCAACAGAACACTCAGGATTTTCAGCACGGGCTAACTTCCTCTCCTTCCAGACTTTTTTATGAATAATTTTCTCTGGGTCAGACACGTAGGGTGTTTTCGGTTGGGCTGTATCTGACCTCAAATGCGGCCTACGAGGAGCCAGGACTACTAATAAGATTTATCAAATAAGGACCAGTGGAGTCGCCAAGGTGAGAAATCTGCAACTCTTCACCTCTCTGTGCTCACCCGATTAGAGAGTGAAATAAAATGTCGAAAACCCAGGGAAACTGATGTTCTTGAATTCGTTCCCCGGCAACGGCGCCAAAAAGATGTTGTGGATGATTTTTTCACCCTCCTAGAGACAGCCTAGAGTTTCCATAGACCAGTGCCTAGGACATCTTAATATAGCAAGGAGTCCTTTATAGTTTGGGTTGTCAGTCCAAGGGACTCACTTACTATCTCTTGTTTTAAACAGGGAAATTGAAATAGATTGAATTGGTCCCAATTCTCTTTCAGTGGCTGATACACAGATAGGAATAGAGTAAAGACATCAGGTAAAACTTCAGCATGATAGTATCAGACAGCTAAGAGACTGCTTTACTGTAAAGAGGGCCGATTCAAGTAATATATTACAGAAATCAAATATCAAGGAGTGCGGGCAGGAAGGAAACATGAGAAGATATTATTGACCAAAGGGCGCATCAATTTACGAATCCTTAAGCCATTAATATAGCAGAAGTTATGAAAGGAGTGAACATGGAACAGCATATCACTTCTAGGCCTATTTAAAGCGCTTGACCAATTCCAGAAAGGGCACCATTTAAGATGAATCCTTACTGCAAATTAGTGAGCCACTCGCATTCTAGAACATGATACAAGAAGAAAGTTTGCATGAAAAGGATGATATATTAACACATGAGAGAAATTACATACTGTAATATACCAAAGACCAGAATCCTCAATACAATCATAACCCCTCCTCACTGAGACCCAACGGGTTCTGAAACCTCATACAGAAACGCCACAAGATGTATACAATAGTCTTCTCGCTGCACAACTTTCTTACAGAAATCTGGAACCTTTACAATGTCTTGCTTTTTAGTATTTATAGAGAAGACCGAAACTTCTGGAGGGAGAGGTAGGTATCCACACTTATTGATCTAATTTGAATAAGAAAGGCGGGGAGCATTCGCGCCTCCTTCATGAATGACTAGCTATAAATGAATATACCTAACATTCTGTCTAAAGAAATAAATGTTGGAGATAAAAATCTCCTCATGTACGGGGCAAAACAATAAAATATACACATCGGGATGCTTCCGGCTGAAGGCAAATCTGCTACCATGAGAGTTCTGATAAAATCTTTCTTTCAGTACTGTACGCTTAGCTTTTGTTTCTGAACTGGAGCCCTGAGCCTTTAATATGAGATGAACTTTTCTGGAGGGTTCCGGGCATTTGTATCTGTGTTTTCTTTAACTCTGGTCACTTCTTGGACCTACCCTCCGCTTCTTCATTAAACTTCATCCACAGAAAACGTCCTTCATGGGCCCTCGACATTTGTAACAGCGGCAGTTTAAAATATCTTCCTGCAATTCCGTAACCTGCAAAACCCTCAAAATTATTAGAGAAATGGACACATACGAAGGCATGAATGATGGAGGTGGAAAATGGGGAAGATGAGAAGGATGCGAACGGAGGAAGAAGACACTCAGGGTAGTGGAATGGAGACGATGGAGATTTTCGTGAATGAGCGAAATGTGACACAGTATGGTCGTGGAAGAAGAATAGCGGTGGATTATGAGTTAAACAGATAGAAACACACGCATATCTATATATATCGGCACGAGGACATAATATGGATGTACGGGGGAGAGACACATAGGTACATGGGAGACTAGCGGGGGAGACGACGTGGCGGGTAGGTTGATGGGCGGAGGCATGAAACAGTGACACGGTGGCGGACTGTGGGACGTGGCGGGAGATAGCAATGGACGGACGTTTTAATTACATCTCCACCGTCGGATGGAGATCTAGAGATCCGACGGTCTGCGTGGACCCCGCTGACCGGCCATCGTTGGAAGTTTAACGCGCGGGGGACGGGCGGTTTCTTGCCCGTACCAAGGACACGTGGCATTGCTCGTGTGGGATCGCTGGCCCCGCGGTAAATACCGCCAGTCGACAAGAGTGGTGCGGGGGAGAACCGCCGGTTTTACTGTGCGCCGGGGCCAGAGGTAGGGCCCTCACTCCTGATGATCTCTGCGCCGTTGATTGAACTTTGATCGGACGGCTGTGACGGCGCCCGGGACTTAAATGATAAGCCCCCTTTTCTCCCAGCCCGTGGTCCTGTAGCTCGGGTCACATGAAAATCAAGGCGGGAGGGGCCAAGGTTTAAGGGGCTTCGGCCCGATATATGAAATATACATTTTAAAACGCTCTGAAGCAGATTTTCGGGCGGAGATGATAGAATTAAACCCCACACACTACCTTGGTAGTAGGGCACGTTGATGGAGTAGACTTCTTCGATGGCTTCAACCAAGATGAAACCTGGGCGTACCTTTAGCGGGGGAGCACTTTAGTTGAAGTACCCACACGTATATGATGAAGGTAGGAGTGACCGCAGGGTACTACTCGACATGTTAAGACATGATGATGATGAGAGCTGGAGTTGAGTTCACTTGGATGAACACATGAAGGCACGAAGTCATGGAAATGGACTACATGGATATCCTTTATAGATGGACCGATGGGGACAAGTTCATTATCATGAGCAACCTTGACATTGGTTGGATGAGTGCCCCATGAGACATTCATATGTTTACAGTGAGAACTTGTGATGGCACTCATGGCCAATACAAGTAGGCTTACCAACGCTTTTGACATAGTGAGGCATGGGAGTTCATGTAGAGTTGCATTCATTGGAGACTTGCTATATTGGTGACCTTGGAGCACCTACCTGGGCTGAGGGGCCGAGGTCGTGATTGGTCTTGATTTTGATGCATTATGGGATGCATACCTTGGAGCACATTTATGGGGTGTGTTCTGGAGGAGTCACTCGATGGAGATGATAGAGTTGGGACACTTTGGAGTTTGATGGAGATGCAAATACACGTCTTGGTGGTACACACTTTGGCATGGGCTTGAGTCTACTTGACTTAGCCACACTTTTACTTTTGATGATGCTTGAGGATGAGACTACTTGCATACAAGTAGCACATGGATTAGCATCATGGATGCGCATGTTGTATCGAGATGGATACACTTCATGGACCCAAACATGGTTTTGGATTTAGGATTAAAACTTGACCAGTGATGGACACACGTGCAGGAGGGTTGAATCAATTGCAGGAAGGGAGATTGGACATTCTCATTAATACGTTATGGTTGGACCGATCACCCAACTACCTGGTGCCAGGGGACGCGTAGTGTGCGCAGTTATGCCGATACACAGCGTACTTGTTGTGTTGAGTTAGCGATACTGATGCAGAGCCACATGGATTTGATGATGACCGGAGATATCTCATGACATGAACCTTTTGCCGGTTTATGTGGATTAGTAGTTGCGACGATACCGTGCACATGGGTGCAACGGTTTCCAAGAAGCCGACATTGAAGGTATTAGTTACACCATATTTGCCATGGAGTTGTGAATGGACCGTGCGATTATGGGATGACAAGGTTACGTGGAGCCATGTAACGTTGCTGGGGAGAATGCAGCTTCAACACTTCATGGGCACGTTCGGTGGAACGGCGCCGACGGGCGTTTGGTTGAGCTTGGCGCCGTGCGACGGACCCGGCGCGCGTCGCACCGTTAGAGTCACGGCGCGCGGTGTGCGAGCGAGTCATAACGGGCTAAGCAGGTGCGACGAGTCAACACGTGCTGGCGCCAGGCTGATACCTACTTGCAGTTTCTCGACGAGCGACCACTGGTGAGTTTGGTCGGGCCGGGCGCGTTGGGCGCGCGACCGACGCCACACTCGAGGCGAGTTGAATAAACCGAGTGGTCGGCTCTCGGTCCGCCGAGCGCTCTCAACACCCCACGAACGCGGGCGTCGCGGGAGCATCAACATGACGGCGGTCGGTTGTGGTGGAGCGAGCGACTACGACTCGCTGCAACGTGTTCGTGACATATCGACGCAGCGTTGTGAGTGGAAGGCATCAAGCAACCTGGTCAAGCGAAGTGGAGTAAGACGAACACAACCGCAGCGCAACGAGTCAAACAACTCGTTGGTCGAAGGCGCAACAACGGAGTCAGGTCGAGTTGGGTCGAGTCAGCAGCCGGCACCGTGACTTGCCGGGTCGGGTCAGTGCAGCTTGTCGGAGCGGGTCGTTTCTGGTGCCAGGAACGCAGGGGTTCAAAGACGAAAACGGTGCATCTCGGAGTGCCAGGCCGGATTGAGCTGAAACCGGTGGCGCGGGATTCTGAGGAGCATCCAACACAGGTTTGGGACGGATTGGACACGCAACAGCCAGAAAACGTTCACTGATTGTAGCACCCAGCTCAAGAATTCAGCACGCACTTTGGGCAGCTGGGGCGGGCCTCCGTTCTGAACCCCACACAAAGCATGTCCGTTGTGTTTGGAGCCTGGAGACTGAAAACGCAACTTGGCCAAGAGGCAAATAGCCTCGATCGTTGTACTTGTACTTTAAGGAACATAATATCCGGCATCATTTACGGGAGCGGCCTCTCGTGGCGGCGGGGAAGCATTTGTGGTTTGATGGCTGACGTTAAGGCCGTGCTCTCCAGCACTGAAAGAACATTTTCAACAACGACCCAATGTTTCCCTTAAGGCGTAGTCCGGGTACTTGAGTATTTCGCAGCAGGCGAGCAGCACAGCTGCCGCACCGCCACATAGAGCGGTTGGAAGACACCCGTGGTGTAGGGGCGTGACACCTGTGCACGTCCGCATGGCCCGTTTTGCCGTCTTTTCTACGTGCGAATGCTTGGGTGGGCGGCCGGTCGCGGCTGGTGAGGGCGTCTGCTCGTGGGCGGCCGGCAGGGCGCGCCCGCCGAGCGAGTTTGCTGGCCGGCGTGCAACAGACACACCGTTCGAGTGGGCGCAAGCGGCGAGGGCGTCCGTTCGGTCGGGGCCCGCCGAGGGCGCCCGTGTCGACGAAGGGTGCCGGACCGCCCGGTGCTCTGTGCACATCCGGGTGGGTCGCTCGCTTGCTCCCGCGGTGCGACCGTCGGTGCGCGCCGTGCCTGCCGCGGTGAGGACATCCGCGCCGTGGCCGGGCGGCAGGCCCGTGCTCGGGTCGGTGGCATGGCACCGAGGCGCCGGGCCGCATTTGTTGTTGTGACCGCCGGCGGCCAGCACGCCCCGGCAGCCCGCCGGGCGTTGTCTGCCGTGCCCACCCGGCCGCGGGGCGCGGCCGGGGTCGTTCCCGGGTGAGGGCGGTCTGTGCTCGGTCGGGCGGGGTTGGGCCCGAGGGCGCCCGTGTCGTACTGCTGCCAGGACCGCCGGTGCCTGCGTGTTGTCCCGGGGCGGCTCGCCGCGCCTGCTCCCGGCGGTGCGTCCGTTCGGTGGGCGCGCCGTGTCGGCCGGTGTCGGGGGCGTCCTTCGGGCGGGCGTGCCGTGTGAGGGCGTCCGTTCGGTGGGGCGCTCGGTCGGCCGGTGAGGGCGTTCGCTGGCGCGCGGAGGTCGTTCATTCGGGTGGGGTCGTCGGGGCCCAGGCACGCACGGACGGCGGGCCGGGGACCGCCCGTGCGTCTGCGGGGATGTCCGGCGGGCCCCGCCGGCCGCCCCTCCCGCGCGGTGGGTCCCGCGGGCGGGCGGCGGTCGTGGCCGGGGGAGGGCGTCCGTTCGGGCCCGTGCTTGCTTAACAAGGCGCCCGTGTCGACGAGTTAGGACCGCCCGGTGCCTGCAGGCACGCCCGGCGGGGGCCTGCTGCCGTGCCGTCTGCGCAGCGTCCGTCGTCGGCCGCGTGTCGTGTCGGCGCCGGTGATGGCGTTCGAGCTCGGTGGGCGTGCTGTGTGAGGGCGTCCGTCGCGGCCGGGCTGCTTGGTCCAGGCGCCTGCGGTCGCTCTTTGCCAGGGACCGCCCTCGGTGCTCTCATGCCTGGGTGCACTGCTTGCCACTGGTTCTGGCGGTGCGTCCGTTCGGGTGGCGCGCCGTGTCGCCGGTGAGGCGCTTGGCCTGTCGTGTCAAGCGACAAGCGGTGAGAAGGCCTCGTTCGTCAGTCGTTGGGCTCTGAGTGGCGCCGCGTTGGTTATTTGCTGCTGCGAGCCTGCCCGGTGTTTCGTGTGACGCCCGGCGGCTGCTTGCTGCTTGCCCCGTGCGTCGATCGGGTACCTGTTGCTCGGTGAGGGCGCACCACGGGCGCGGGTCGCCCGTTTTTGTCCGAGGGTGCGCTATCAGGATGCTGTGGCAGCGGTGGGTTGCACCTGAGCGTGTTTTGCCGTGCTAGCCCAGAATGGCCTGGGTCATTGTAGGTCACACTCTTTCTTTCCATCACCACCCAGAGCAGACAAATAATGCTGGCCGCGTCTGTTCCCGGAGGCATGTTTGAACAATCTCTTCCGCTCACTGCTTTTCATTTAATAAGTTGTTGTGTGTATTTTTGAGATGACCGCCGCTCACATGCGTGCTGAATCGTGCTCTCCCAGACTTTCGTGCCTCGACAATGCTGTTTCGTTGAAACGAACAAGCGGATATGTCGCTGCTGGCTTGGTCGATGCCTCTCGCTCTTTCTCTACTTTTGTCTTTCTCCCGGCCGCTCGCCGGGGGAGGGAAGCCGGATTTCGTGCAGGCGTGGTGGCCAGGAACGTTGTTTGTCTGTGTCCAAGGAGTGTCTCTGGGGTCATTTGCAGGGTCGTCGACTCTCATCTTCTCTCCATCCCCACCGCACGCACAGAGCTGCAATGTTGGCCATGCTCAGCCCGGGAGGCATGGCGGTGAAAAGAGGCCACCTTCGCTCGTTCTCGCAGTCGATGAGTGTCGCTCTGCAGGCCTCGGGCAACCCGGTCGGCCGGGCGCGTTCCGTGCTCCTTGCCGCCGCGGCTCCGTCGATGTTGGCCGCCATATTGTTCACCTCCTCCTTTTTTGTGTGCTGGACAGGTGGCTTTTGTTTCGTTGGGCCCGCAACCGGCCCTTTATAGATATTCACCTCCCTCTTCGTGAGTGCTGGATTTTCTGCAAAAGGTGGGCGTTGGTAATCGAGTTGAAGCTTGTCTGGTGTGCCCAAGAGGCCTCTGGGTCATTTAGGGCCGACTTTCATTTTCTCTCCATCCCCACCCCAGAGGCGATGAGCGGCACACACATGCTTGGTCTTGGAGGCATAGTAAAAGAGTTACCCCTCCGCCCAGGGTTCTCGCAGAGGTATGAGGCCGCCCATGTTCCCTGAGCATGTCTGCCTGTCACCATGTCGCCTGTGTCTTTGCTCAAGCTGCTATTTCCGCCGGGACAGTTACCGTCGATAATGCTGTTCTCACTCTTCCTTTTTTGCAGGCTGGAGAGGCGGGCTTTGTCCCCGGCCGTCGAAAGAAATTGTCTCCGCAGATGAGCCACCCCCTCCCCTTTCGGTGGGGGGAGGGTGCTGACGCCGTGCAGTGTGGTTGTGTCCAGGTTGCTTGTTCGGGTGTGCCCAAGAGTGGCCTTGGGTCATTTGCAGGGCAGCTCACTCTCGCCGCCTCTCCATCCCCACCTCTAGCGCATGAGCGTAATGTTGGCCGCGTTCAGTTCCGGGGAGGCATGTGAAAAGAGTTACCCTTCCGCCCGGCTCTGCAGCTTTGACGGAGGTCGTCATAGGCTCCCCGAGACAACCGGCTTCGGTCGCTCATGTCGCTCTCGCAGCCCTCGCCGCTCGTCGTTCCGCCGACAGCGGGCCGCCGCCCACATATTCTTCACCTCCTCCCTTGGTGGGGGCCGAGAGGTGGGCTTTTGTCTCGTTGGCTTTGTGAATCGGCTCCTCGTGATATTGAGCCTCACCTCCTCCCTGCTGGGGGGAGGGGGTTGGATTTTCGTAGGGCAGAAGCAGTGGGTTCAGTGCTGCTTGCTCGTGCCCAGAGTGGCCTTGGGTCATTTGTAGGCCGGCCACCGCCTTCTCCATCCCCACTCTTAGCGTACAGCGGTAATGCCAGCGGGCGCTGTCCCTGGGAGGCATATGTGAAAGGAGTTACCCTTCCGCTCCGTTCTCGGAGCGACGAGGTCGCTTCCAGGGCTCCTCGAGACAACCCGGCTTGCCGCCATGTCGCCCGTGCCCCCCGCCGCCCGTTGGCCCGCCGAAAGGCTCTTTCATATTGTTCACCCTCCCTTTTGGTGTGGGTTGACAGGCTTGCTCCCGCGCCCGGAAATCGGCTCCTCGTTATATTATGCACCACCCCCCCTCGGGGAGGGTTGGATTTCGTGTGGTGCGGGTTGGTAATTTGCAGCTTGGTCGCAGCCTCAAGAGTGGCCTTGGGCTGTTTGTAGGGTGGTCGTACATTCGACTCTTTTCCACTCCCCACCAGCAACATGAGCGGCACTGTTGGCGGCGTCGTCCTTGGAGGCAGGCGTGTGAACAATTCCCCTCGCTCCGTGTTCTCACTGATGTTTTTTGTGTGTGGCCTTGAGACGACCGGGTCTCTTACTGTTTGGCCTTCACGTGTCAGTTTTTGTGTTGTACTCTTTCATGTCACATCAGCATGTGATGCAGCATGCTGAGGAATGGGGAGGGAGCCACGCAGGCTTCGCTTGCTTTTTCCACGCGATGGAGGAGTGGGTTCTCCTTGTTGTAAATTATGTGTACACCTTTCAGAGTAATGTTTGCCTCCCGTGCTATTTATGTCTGACAGGAGTGGTGGTTTAGCCGGAGTCATTTTAGTGGCCGGTTTTTTTCCCGTATCTTGCGTGTACCGGGAGAGCCTGCGTGTTTAAATGTTGAGACACAAGGTGATGTATTTTTGGATGTTGATTTGCCTGCGTGCGATTGTGGTCCCATCAGTGATGAGGCTTGCCACGACGGGGCGTGGGGGCTATCCGTGAAGGGAGGACTGAAGGTGAACGTTCACCTCCCTCCTCTGGTGGAGGTGGCCGCGTGCAGGCGGTCAATGCTGGTGGTGCCTGCGGGGGCACCTCCGCAAAGTGCTTAAGGGCAGGGTGTGTGTGCGGGGTCGTCTATCCTCCTCTTTATCTAGACAAACCATGCCTTTGTAGCGAGCCTTGAGGACATGGCCCTGTATTTTTTCTCCGCCGCATCGAGGTTGCCCCGAAAGGCTTCCAAGCACCGCAGGGTCCACCGTCGCTCGTCCCAAAGGGACTCTGTGTGGCCCCGTGCGGGTGGGGGGAGGTTGGGAGGGGAATTTTGGTGAGGCCACAGAACAATGCCGGAGTTTGCCTCTCCATCCTTGCACCAGGTGCCGCAGGGGATCAAACCAGACTGAGTCCACCTGCTGTCAAGACTGTGACCCTTCTCAGGTGGCTCGGTGCGGGGGCGGTGGTCGGGTGGCATTTAATAGAGAGGTTGTTTCACTTGGTCATTCTCCTTCTACCTTCTTTTTCTTTTATGTTGAGTGTTGCTGCAGCACCAAGACCGTGTGTCCGCCGCGTCGCTATCCGGTGCCCCGCCGGCGGGGGCGCGTGTGGCCCCACGCCAGTGGGGTCGGCGTCTTTATTTACTTTGCTTGCCATCGGTGGCTGCCGCAGCGACTGCGACCGAGGTCCATCGCGGGCCGCGTCCCGTGGACTCCTAGGCAGCCCAGTGCGCGTAATAAGTCGTGGAGCAGGCGGAGATAGAGAGAGAGAGAGAGAGAGAGAGAGAGAGATCGAAGTGCTGGTCTTTCTGACACACGCATCGAGAAAGCGCAGCGCCGAGGTCCGACGGACAGCCGGGCCGGCCGCAGGACCCTAGGCAGCCTTGCGCAGGCGGGGAGGGTTTGGGGGCATTTCTTTGCAGAGTCCCTCGTCTCCGTTTTCTCCCTTGTCCGTTCGTTCCATTGCTGTGTGACACAGTTTTTGCCAGGCCCGCCGGGTTGGGGTACATTGGACCCCAGCAATTTTGCGTGTCGACCGCGACACCCATTTTTTTCGCTGTGGGATCTTTTTGCACCACCGTCTCCGCCGACGTTTAGCCTTGCAGCGTCCTTGGCACACCGTGTGGCCTAATGCCTCTTTGTGATGTGGAGGCAAAGGGTAGTGGTTTTGGCATAATATGCTCACTTCCTTCGACTTTATGGGTGTTCAAGTCGGCCTTCAGAAGAGAGAACTTTGAATGCCTTTGAAGTGGGAGGAAGTACCCAGCTCATCCGCCAAAGAGTCAGAGTGCTTTCTGTCTCAAAGATTAAGCCATAAAGGCATGTGGCCTACATGAACCAATTCAGACCGTGAAACCCATGGATGTTCACAAATCAGCTAGAGTAGTTTTTTTGATGGTACCACAATACCTACAACTATAAATTTCAAGAGCTAATACGTGCACCAAGTCCCGACTTTCGATGGATGTACTTTAGATAGCAGTTTCCACATGCTTGCTCGCTTCTCCCAAGTGAATCATTATAACCGACGATCGCACACCTTGTGCCTGCGAAAGCCATTCAAATTTCTGCCCTATCAACTTTCAAGGTAGACAGAACATTTGTGTGGTGACGTGTGAGTGGAGAATTAGGTTCGATTCGAGAGGGAGTTTGAGAAACGTGCTATTAACATCCAAGGAAGGCAGAGCGCACAAATTACCCAGAACGACATGGGGAGGTAGTGACAATAAATAACAATACCGTCTACCGAGTTTGGTAATTGGAATGAGTACAATCTAAATCCCTTAACGAGGATCCATTGGAGGGCAAGTCCGGGTGCCGTTAGGCTCGGCGTAATTCCGTACCAACAGCGCATATTTAAGTTGTTGCGCGAAAAAGCTCGTAGTTGGATCTTGGGTCAAAGTACGTCCACCTACTTCCTGTGCACCGCCCTTCCGTCCTTTTGTCGCGCGCGTGCTCGGGGCTCAGACCTGTCGGGCCGTGCCTCCCGCCTTTATATTTTGAAAAAATTAGAGTGCTCACAGCGAAAGCCCAATATATTAGGTATAGCACGGATAGGAGTCAGTCCTATTGTGTTGGCTTTCGGACCGAGTAATGTGGGATTAATAGGACCATGTGGCATTCGTATTTCATTTTCGCAGGTGAAATTTGGGATTTATGAAAGACGGACCACTGCGAAAGCATTTGCCAAGGATGTTTTCATTAATCAAGAACGAAAGTTGGGGGCTCGAAGACGATCGTATACCGTCCTAGTCTCAACCATAAACGAAGGCCGACCAGACCATGATGTTGCTTCAAGACCGCCACCTTCTTAGAAATCGTGATGTGTTTGGGTTCGTGGGGAGTATGGTCGCAAGGCTGAAACTTAAAGGAATTGACTAAGGGCACCACTGTGGAGTGGAGCCCTGCAGCCTAATTTGACTCAACACGGCAGAAATACTGTGTCCGGCATATATGTATGAGACTGCCATGGATTGAGAGTTTCTCTATGGGTGGTGGTGCATGGGTCGTCGTGCTGGTGGAGTGATTTGTTTGGTTAATTCCGAGCAACGAACGAGACCACCGCTTGGCATCGTCGTTACGCGGGAGGTTCCTCTCGCGGCCGCCTTAGAGTGACCATGGCCGGTTTCCGGTGCCATGGAAGTTTGAGGCAACAATGTGTCCGTGATGCCTCTTGGGATGTTCGGGCCGCACGCGCGCTACACCGATGCAAATGCAATCTGAGTTTTTCTTCCCCGGTTCGAGAGCATCGAAATCTTCTCAAATTGCATCGTGATGGGGATAGACCATTGCAATTATTGGTATTCAACAAGGAATTCCCGGAAAAGCGTGTCATCAACTTGTTGACTACGTCCCTGCTTGTACACACCGCCCGTCGCTCCCACCGATTGAATGATCCGGTGAAGTGTTCGGATTGCGCCACGCACGTGGTTCGCCGCTCGTCGACGTCGTGAGAAGTTCATTGAACCTTATCATTTAGAGGAAGGAGAAGTCGAACAAGGTTACCGTAGGTGAACCCGCGGTAGGACTGATAAGGTGGTTTTGTTTTTTTTTTCATTTGGGTTGTGTGTGGGTTTCGATTGGTATGTAATCTAGGAACATGTGGTGTGTCTCTAGGTGAGCGGGTTTGATGCTTTGCTCTGGGTGGTGCCTCTTGCGAAAGAGACTCACAACATTTTTAGTTGCTCATCTTGAGTTCACGCTCGTTGTTTCGTGTACTCGCAAGCGATGCTTGTGCTTGTCCCATCCTTTGTTATTATTTCCCTAATGTGTTTTTTGTATGGGGTTCAGTGTTCGTTGTCTAAGAGCCTCTCCAAATCTGGCCCTGCCCGGCGGGCATGGTTGCCGTACGAGGTGCTTGGGAAACACGATGGAAAAATTCGTACTGCTCGTAGCGCGGTGCTCGGTCCTTTCGTTCGCAAGATGTGGGCCTCCATATTTGGTTCTCTCCGAAAGGTTTTTGCTGCTGTGGTTTATGTATGTTTGCTTGGGCCAGCTCTTTGTTGGTGGTTGGGTCAAGGAGTGGTTGCGCGTGCGCTTTCCTACCCCAACCCTTTCGCGAGGGTGCGCGGCTTGCAGTCAAGGGATGGATGGCGGGAGAATGGAGGAATACACCCCAGGGTCCTCTCGATCAGTTTTGACATGCCTCACGGGAAGGGTTGGGTTCAGTGTCAGAAACATGTCTCCTCGGTCTGCCCACTGTGTTCGGTGCTTCTTCGCCACAGTGCCCGTGTGCATTCTTTCGTCCCCTTGAAAGTTATGTTCCTCGTCCTTTCGCATGCTCCCCCTTCCACGGAAAAGTAGGAAGCAGTGTTAAGTGTGTCCTAGGCCTCACCATTTGACTGTGGCCAGCGACCTGGTCGGGGCCGGCCCGTGGCGTGCTGTGAGGGCGTCCGTCGGGTCGGGCCTGCCCGTGGGCGTGGCCGGGTGAGGGCGCTCCGGCTCGTCTGCCTGTGGCCGGTGGGCGTGTACGGTGAGGGCGTCCGTTCGGCCGGCCCGGTCGGTGGGCGGCATGGTGGGCGGGCGTCTGCCGTGCCTGGTCGGGCCGGTGTGTGGGGCGGCCGGTGAGGGCGTCTGCCTCTCGCTCTGCCCGGCCTGCTCGTTGCCGGGCGGTGGAGGGCGCCCACGGCCTGCCGGGTCGCTCGCCCGGCGGCGTCCGTTCGGCGGGCGTGCCGGTGAGGGTGTTCGTTCGGTCGGCTCGTTGGCCGGTTGGGCCCGAGGGCGCCCGTGCGCCGACGGCGGCCGGGGACCGCCCGTGCCTTGTGCACGTCCCGGCGGCCCGTTTGCCATTTTCTCCCATGTGGGTCCGCGGCCCGGTCGTTCGGGCCGGGCCGCCCCCGTCGGTGGCCGCCGGTGAGGGCGTCCGTGGGGCCGGGCCTGCCGCTGGGCCCGAGGCGCCCGTGCCCCCCCCCCCCCCCCCCGTCGTGACCGCCGGTGCTCTCGTGCACGTCCGGGGGCGGCCCGCCACGCGTCTCCGCGTGCGTCCGTTTCGTTGGCCGGCCGGCCGTGCCGGCGAGGGGCGAGCCCTGTCGGGGGCCGCGGATTCGGCCGGTGGCCGGCGAGGGCGTCCGTTCGGCCGGGGTCGGCTCGCTGTGCCGGCGAGGGCATCGTTCGGCGGGCCGTTTCGTCGTGCTGTGGAGGGCGGCCCGTTCGGGTGAGGCTCACCCGGTCGGCCGTCGTTCTGCCGTGCCGGCGAGGGCGTCCGTCGGTGGGCGTGCCGGGCAGGCGTCCGCCGGCCGGTCAAGTCGTTGGCCCCAGGCTTCGTGTCAAATTTGCCATGTTGTGACCACCCGGCTCGTGCATGTCCGGCGCCCGTTTCGTCGTTTACTCCATGTGCGTCTGCTTGGCCCGGTCGCCCCCGTCGTCAGTGAGCGTCCGTTCGGCCGGGCCGCCCGTCGCGGCCGGTGAGGGTGTCCGCCCGGGTCGGGTCGTTGGTCGCATGTGCACGATGGCGTCCGTTCGGTGAGCGCAGTCGGCGAGGGCGGCCCATTCGGGCCTGGGTTTGGTCGCTTGGGCCCGAGGGCGCCCGTGTCGATTTGCTGCTGTGACCGCCGGTGCTCTTGTGCACATTCGGGCGGCTCGCTTGCCGTTTGCTCCAATGTGCCTGCCGGGTCGTGCTGTCGCACGGCCGGTGAGGGCGCCTGCCGGCCCGGTCGTCTTGGCCGTGGGCGGTGAGGCGTCTGCTCGTGGGCGTGCCGGGCGAGGGCGTCCGCCCGGTCGGTCGTCAAGTTGGGCCCCGTGCTCAAAGCCGCATCCGCGTTGTGACCGCGTCGGCAGTTTTGTGTGACGTCCGGCGGCCCGTTTTCTGCCTTGCGCGTCCGCGGTCGGGTCGCTTGGCTGCGCCGGTGAGGGCGTCCGGCTCGCTCGTCGTTTTGGCCGGCTGCAGGCGCCCGGCTGGGGCCGGGGTCGCTGGCCGCGGCGGTGCCGTACGGCGACCGTTCGTGCGTGCCGTGCGAGGGCGCCCGTCCCGGGCCGGCCGGTCGTCGCCGAGGGCGCCGTGTCGACGAGTACAGACCGCCGGGTGCCTTATGCACGCCCCGGCGGCCGTGCTGTCGTGCCGGGCCCCGCGCGCGGCGCCCGCCCGCGTGCCGTGTCGCGCCGGGGGAGGGCGTCCGTTCGTGTGGGCGTGCGGGTGAGGGCGTCCGTTCGTGTCGTGTCGCTGGTCGTGCGGCACGATGGCGACCGTTCGAGTGGGCGGGCCGGGCGAGGGCGTCCGTTCGGGCGCCCGGCCGGGCGAGGCGCCCGTGTCGGATTTGCTGTGACCGCCCGAGTGCCTTGTGCATGTCCGCGGGCTGTTTGTCGCTTGCTCCCATGTGCGTTCGCTCGTCTGCGTGCCGTGCCTGCGCGGGTGAGGGCGTCCGTTCGTGTGGGCATGCCGGGTGAGGGCGTCCGTTCGTGGCGTGTCGTTTGGCCGCGCACGATGGCGACCGTTCGAGGGCGTGTCGCGGCGAGGGCGTCCGTTTGGGTCGGGTCGGGTCGTTTCTTGGCCCGAGGGCGCCCGTGCCGCACGGTTGTTGTGACCGCCCGGTGCCTTGTTGTCACGCCCCATCTCGTTTGTCCACTTCAGTCATGCGCACCCGCTAAACGGCCTCCTTCGGTTTAACAACACGCCCCACCACGCCTACTTATTTTTTGAAGTGTGTTAGTTCTCACTTTTTATTATGTTTTATTGCGTAAATTATAAAACATACACCATCATTCGAAATACACCAAACAAGATTGAAATAGCCACCTTATTATACCAAATACCGCGGCACCACCGCCGGGATTACAGGCTGTGCTTCCAGAGATGCTTGCTTTACATGGGAGTTTGCACGACGGCTCCACGCACGAAGCCTGGCTGGGGACACCCCGACTGCCCGCCGTGTGGCTGTCCGCCCGTCGTCGCACCCTTGGCGCGCGCCACCGTACGCACACGCGGGGAGTGCGCCGCCCGACTCAGTCGCTGCGCTCGGGTCCCACGGCTACCGCAAGACACGCGGGGCCGAGCGCGCCGCCACCGCCGCGTTTCCGTTCGCGTCGCTCGACTCGTCCCTTCGCTAGCCGCCGGCCGCGGGCGCATCACTCGCCCAATCCGCAAGTCTGGCCGCGGTGCGGCCGGGCGGACTCGCCGCCGATGCCTCCTCTTCAACACGCCGCGTCGATATATACACACGTCCGTCGTTGGAGAGTCGGGTCGCCCGCCCACCCTGCTTGACCTGGGTTCGGTTACACCGCTCACCATGGAACCGTCGTGTCGTGGGTGTGAGGGCGCTGCCTGGCCCCAGCCGACCCCCACAGTGAGGGGCGCCGGCCGACCCGAGCCGACCCCCGTGTTGGCCCCCGCATGCGCCCGCCGCCGCACAGGCCCCGCCGGGCCCGGCCACTGCCACGCTGATGCGCCCGTGTCGTGTTTGGGGCGCCCCGCCGCCGCTATGACCAACTCGAAACCGCCCTTCGTTCAATACGGCCGTGATGCCCGTTGTGGGCGCGCTCGCTGCCGTGGCGCATGCACTTCCACCGTTTTCTCGCTCGGCGCGCCCTCGGAGGCGCCCGACCCACCCGAGTCGTGGCGTCCAACTCGTGGGCGTTACATACTCCCCCACCTCGATTCATCACGCTCCCCTTAATCCGAGATCTCCCGAACAACATTTGTCAAACTCGTTATTTTTTCTTCCTCTCGTCCTCCATGCGAAGCCTCTCCCAAGCCTCCTGACCATTCCTCCGTCGTCCCTTCCCACCGAATGAGAAATTCTTCCTCCGTGCATTGCCCGCAACTTCCGTCACCAAGACTGGCAGAAATCTTCAAAACTAAGTCCCATTGTCAATGATCACCGCCGGTCCTCTCGGTGGTGTCAGCTTGGCTCGGGATCATCACATCGAGCTGCCTCTTTTTTAGTTGACTTGGTGGAAAGATGGTGGTGTTCAAGGGGACAGTGAATCCTGGAAGTTCCAACCTCATAGGCAACTTCACCAATCCTCTTCTTTGTGCGGAAAGGCCCATCATATCGGCTCCCACAAGATCTAGCAGCCTCGGGTGGCCGAAACTGATCTCCGGTGATCCTCGTAAGAACCTCATCTCCAACATCGAAGTGTGCATCCGTTCTACCTCTATCTACCTTTTCCTTCATCTTTTCTCGGGCACACAGTGACACCCGTGCTATTCGAAGTTTTCTTCCATGTGGTCAACAAGAACTTCTTTAGCATGCGGGTTCTTGACAATCCTCTTGGTAACACCGTATGCGCGCAACAGGGTAGTTTGTTCAGCTGACCAACTCAAATGGACACACTCGTTTGGGGGAACTTTCCGCATATTGTAGTTATATCGAGAAATATCCGTGAGTCCTAGCCAATTCTCGCCGATCAGCCGTAACATAATGTCTCTGTTAGTCCTCCAAAGAATGCGTTTATCCGTTCGGCATTCGCCCATCTATCTCGGATGTAACCGAACTTCATGTTAATTCTTTATCCCATCTGCTCTGAACAGTATGCCCAAAACTTCCCTCAGAAACGTGAGTCCCGATCATCGTATACGACATCATCGGTATTCTCACTTACCACAACGTTTCGAAGAAAAGCCTGGCTCGTCATCTCTCGCCCCATGGTAACTTCGTTGAACAATGAAAGTATACTGGAAAACGATCGACAACGACCATGATTCCGTTATACCCTCAAACTTATTGCAAGAGAAATGGAAGTCCATAGAGACACTTGCCCATGGTCTTCCTGGACTCGGCAAAGGCCGCAACAATCCTCCTTGTCTATGATGATCCGATTTCCGTCCTCGTTGACAAATGATGCATCGTATGTACATACTCCTCCATTTCCTCGCCCTTCATCTCCTCCCCGTATACCCCTCTCCAACAATGCCATAGTCCGACGTGACATGGATGGCTAGCTCAAGTTGAGTCGTGGCACTCCTTCTCAAAAGGCAAGCCCTAAGTCCCAGCGATTTTGGGAATGTGTTTGCCCCTATAGAACAAGAAGTCATCCCGCAAGTAAAACTTCGCTGCCTTCTCCTTCCTTAACCTCGCTTCATGATCAACTTCGCTCGTGTATCTCGTCTCCAGCGCCAGCTCTAAGTTTCTCTTGCATCTTCGTTATGCATATTACCCCGTTTGTCCTTTCGGTCACTTTCTTCAGCCATTCAATGTCATGGAAGGTGCCTTTTCGACCGAGGGCATATGCGCAGCATTGAGCTTCCGTCCGTACTTCAAGAGCTTGCGGTTGAACTCGCCCAAGAAGTCTACAAAGGCATTGCTACTTGCTCTTGCCAGATGCAAAGTAATCATAGCAACGTTGTTACCACATTCAATGGCTTCTCACCAGTAGTCATTCCCCAAACATGCATACAATGAATGATGGCAAACATTTCTCCTCATGGACCGGATGATTCTGCGCTTTCCATCTCGCAACTCTCGACTTTCATAAGCCACTGGATGTCCATCCCGCACAATAGAACCCTCCAATTGCAAAAATTCAAGTATCGTTGTGGACTCAAACGGTCTCTCTAACCGTGTAGCTCCAGATTTGCATGCCACCATCCTTCTCTTCGCCTCTTCAAAATCTTCACGACACTTCTCGGTCCAACTCCATCGTTTCCTTCTAAAAGGTCCGCGCGTTGTGCTTATCTTGGAGTACCCCTCACGAACTTTTGGCTTGGTAGCTATCATTCTGTATGATCTCTCATATTTCTCATAATACCTTCTGTCCAGCCTATAACCTTCATTACCTTGATCCTACCGTGGCCTTATCCGTATATAATCCGGCTCAACAATGTGGCCCGAAGGAACTAATCTCGTCCAGCAAATACACACTTGACTTCTTTCCAGCACAAATGATGTTTCTTCAAATGGGCTTCAAGACTAACGCCAAAATGCTTCTTACATCCTCCATGTTATCACTCAACAGTGATGATTATCCATAAGGCATCACCACAAAGGTGTTATTGGGGGGGACTCACGCTGGCCCCACGTGCAAATTGCAGTCGGAGCGGCCATGTCCCCGACAACACCAGGAACGGGAAGTCACATCTCACGCCTTTATCGCGGTCTTCTCGTCTCCTTCACTATCCCACCCGACATACCTCGTTTCAAGTCCAAATTGAAAACACCGGGCTTTCGCAATGCCATTTAAACAATCCGGCCGCTAATCCTTCAAAGGATATCTCGTTTCCTTATCGTTTGATTATTGAAGGCACTATAATTGCTGACATCCGTAGTTCATTCGTATCCTTCTTTCGTTGGAACAACACGGAAAGACCATACGTGGGGACCTTGAAGGTCGAATGAACTCGCTTTTCTCACAGTCCTTCACTGCTTGTTCCTTCAATTCCTGCCCTGAACAGAGAGCTTTTAGCCGGAGGGTCTTTCCTGCCTTGCTCATTGCATGGTCCATCGCACGCCTTGGTGGTAGTACTTTCGGTTTCAACAAAGGTGATTTCATATCGTCGCAGTGGCACGGGAAATCTCGTGCAGAATAGCGTCCCCACTCCATCATCCTCAAATCCCCACACTCATCGCAAATGTCTCGATCCCCGGGTCCTTTCATAGTTTGTTCATACTTGGTGCGTAAAATGTATCGCACACTCACTTCCCTACGCCGCATGAGTAGGTATACTCCACCATCGTGAGTCCTTCCATATAACTATCTCATCGCTTGAAGGTGAGACAACCACACGGTTGCCCTTTCAAAAAGTCCGCCCCAATATCATGTCAAAGTCGCTCATCTCCATCACTGAAGTCCGTAATAACCCTGCTAACGAACAATACGAACCGGCATGCCTCTATATTTTCCAATCCCGACACTTTCGTTCGGGAGTTCTGCTCACCTTCACTCTGACTATTGGGCAGTTGTCTTCAATCACTCTCGCTACTTCTCGTCGACATGAAGTTAGTGCGTTGCACCTGTTCACTACGGCGCAAATACCTACCAGTTTCAGGTCAAGAAAACCCGAAACTATGCAACCAAGCTCATGAGAAATACTGACCGCATACATACCTTCGCTATTTTCGTCGCCCTGATAACGACCGTCACGCCCCATCTCGTCGGTCCACTACAAATGCGGCACCCGCTTAAACGGCCTCCCTTCGGTTTACTCATTCTTCCCGACGTTACGCTCTACTTATTTTTTAAGTGTTAGTCTTCACTTTTTATTATGTTTTATTGCGGAATTATAAAACATACACCATCATTCGTAAATACACCAAACAGATTAATAAATACCCTGATATATCAAATATCATAAAATCGCTCGCCGGGATTATACAAAGCCGAGAGCCTGCTTACATAGAGTTTGTGCCGAACGTCTGCCGCACGTTGGCTCCGGCCGTGAGTCACCCCGACTCACCCGCCGTGCTGTCCGCCCGTCGGCCGCCATTTCGTGCGCGCCCACCGTATCGTTAATACGTGTAGTGTCGCCCGACTCGTCGTCGCGCTCAACCGGCCGCCGGCGCACGCACACGGCCGAGCGCGCCGCCTACCGCCGCGTTCGTTCGTTGGCCGCCCGACCGCCCCGGCGGAAGGCCGCTCGGCGGCGCATCACTCACCCAACCGCAAGTTCAAGCGGCGGTGCGTTTGATGACTCGCCGTTCGATGCCTCTCTTCAACACGCTCGGGCGCTATATATACACACATCCGTCGTTGGAGAGTCACGTCGCTCAGCTCGACCCGAGCCGACCCGCCCTGCTACACCGTTCACCACAACCGCCGCGCCGGGGTGGAGGGGCGCCGCCGACCCGAGCCGACCCCCCTGTTGGTGCAGGGCGCGCCGACCCGAGCCGACCCCCGTGTCGGTTTCACGCGCGCCCGCCGCCCATAAACCCGGGCCGTCCGCGGCCGCGGCGCGGATGCGCCCGTGTTCAGAATGGGGCGCCCTCTGTCGCCGCCTGGCGACTAACTCGCAACCGCCGTTCAATACGGCCGTGACGCCTGTGGGCGCGCCGTCGCCGTGGCGCGCACCCTCCACCGTTTTCTCGCGCGGACGGGAGGCGCACCCCGACTCACCCGAGTCGATGGGGCGTCCGACCCGTGGGCGTTACTTGTGCATCGTCCCCGGCGGCTCATTTCAAGCCGTTTGCTCCCATGTGCGACCGTTGGGTGGGCGCGGCCGTGTCGCGCCGGTGAGGGCGTCCGCGTTCGTGTGGGCGTGCCGGGTGAGGAAGCGGCCCATTCGTGTCGTGTCGTTTGGTCGTGCGGCACGATGGCGACCGTTCGAGTGGGCGGCCGGGCGAGCGGGGCCCCGCCACGGCCTGCCCAGGGCGCCCATGCTGACGGGAGAGCAGCGGACGCCTGGGCTTTGTGACGTCCTGCAGCGTGGCTGCTGGCTGCTGCGCACCGCGGTGGCGACTGCTGGGGGTGCCACGGTCGGCCGGTGAGGGCGTCCGTGCTCGGTGGTCGGCCGGTGAGGGCGGCCTGCTGGCCGCAAGGGACAGAGGGCGCCGGTCGTATTTGCTGTTGTGACCGCCCGGTGCCTTGTGCACGTCCGGGGCGGCCCGTTTTCCGTTTGCTCCGCGGCGACCGCTTGGGTGGGCACGCCGTGTCGTGCTCGGTGAGGGTGTCCGTCGGGCCTGGTGGCTTGCCCGGAAAGTCTGTGTCGACGAGCAGCGACCGCCGGTGCTCAGGCACGTCCGGCGGCACCCCCCTGCTTGCCATTTTTCTCCGGCGTGCGCCCACGCGAGTGGGCGCGCGGCCGGGGCGGTGAGGGCGTCCGTTCAGGGCGCGCCGGCGGTGAGGGCGTCCGTTCGGGTGGGGGTGCCGTGTCGGCCGGTGGGAGGGCGTCCGTCTCGCGGCGTGCTGTGGAGGGGCCCGTCCGGCCGGGGTGGGGTCATTTGCCCGAGGGCGCCGTGTCGACGACACAGACTGCCGGTGCCTTGTGTGAGAGACCGTCCCCGGGCGCCCGTTGTCGTTCGTCCCGCGTGCGTCCCGCGGGGTGTGTCGGTCGTGCCGGGCAGAGGGCGTCCGTTCGGGTCGGGGTCGCCGTGGGGCCGAAGGCGCCCGCGGATGAAAGAGCGAGACCACCGTGCCTTGTGCACGTCCGGTGGTTCGTCGGGCGTTTGTCCCCGCGGAGCGCCCCGCCCGGCCGGCGTGCTGCTCTCGCTCGTAAGGGCGGGCGTTCGTTCGGGGGCGCGCGGTGAGGGCGCCCGGCCGGCCCGTCGTTTGTCCGACGGCGCCCGTGGCCGCACGAAGGCCGGGGACCGCCCCGGTGCCTTGTGCACGTCCCAGTGCCCGTTTGTCGTTTGCTCCCATGTGCGTCCGGCTCGTGGGGCGGCCGTGTCGCCCGGGTGAGGGCGTTCATTCGGGCCCGGCTGCTTGGGCGTGCCGGTGAGGGGCGTCCGTTCGGGCCGTCGTTTGGCCCGAGGGCGCCCGGTGCCATATTTGCTGTTGCGACCGCCCGGGTGCCTTGTGCACGTCCGGGAGCCCCGTTTGCCGTTTGCTCCCATGTGCGTCCGACCTGGGGGCGCCCGTGTTGCTCCCGGTGAAGGCGCACCACCGGGTATCTGTGTCACCCCCGTTTCTGTCCTCGAGGGTGCGCTTATCGCATTTTGCTTTTCGTGTGAAAGGTGGGTTGGTAACTGAGGCTGGTTTTGCCTGCCAGGGCTCAAGAATGGCCTCCGGGTCAGCTCAGGGTCGCGCCGACTCTTCTCCATCACCACCGGTAGCATATGAGCGGTAATGTTGGCCATGCTTGTCCTTGGAAGCATGTTTGAACAATCTCTCCCGTCCACTCTTTTTTTCAGAATTTGATACATGTGTGGGCTCTTTGAGACACTAGCCGCCCGTTGGCGTTGTTGAAATCGGCTCTCCTGGCATCCTCTCGTGCTCCCTTGGTCGCACGTTTTCTCTCGTTGGAACCGGGCCGTTGACATGTCGCTCGTTCGCTTTGTCGATGCTCTCGCTCTTCTCTATATTGTTCTTCTCCTCCTGCTGGCTGTCAGGGGTAGGCCAGATTTTCGTGTGAAAGGTGGGTTGTGTGAATCGAGTTGTTTGTTCGGTGTGCCTAAAGAGGCGGCCTTTGGGCTGCTTGGTAGTATCGTCGACTCTCATCTTCTCTCCTCCATCCCCACCTTGGTGAACGCACAGCGGTAATGTTGGCCATGCTTGTCCCGGGAGGGCATATGTGAAAAGAGTTACCCTTTTCGTCCGTGTTCGCAGTTGGATGAGGTCGCTAAGGTGTGGCCCTTTTTGGAGACAACCGGGTTCGTCGCCTATGTTGCTCTCGTGCCTCGTCGCTCGCTGCTCACGATGCGGGTTTCCTTCGCTGCTATTGTTCACCTCCTCTTTTTGGTGGTGGAGAGGGTGGCTTTTGGTCTGTTGGCTTCGTGAAATCGGCTCCTCGGTATATTGTTCACCTCCTCCCTTCGGTGGGGGGAGGGTTGATTTTCGTGCAGTGTGGTTGGTAAATCGAGTTGCTTGTTCGGCAGTTTGTGAGTGGCCTTGGGTCATTTGTAGGGTCGTCGACTCTCATCTTCTCTCCATCCCCACTCGGTAGCGCATGAGCGGTAATGTTGGCCATGCTTGTCCCGGGAGG
>CM076575.1:1180518159-1180530659 GCA_034641835.2 Pinus albicaulis
TTTTGATTGTATGTAATCTAGGAACGTGTGGTGTGTCTCTAGGTGAGCGGGTTTGATGCTTTGTCGGGGTGGTGCCTCTTGCGAAAGAGACTCGCAACATTTTTAGTTGCCTATCTTGAGTTCATGCTTGTTGTTTCGTGTACTTGCAAGTGATGCTTGTGCTTGTCCCATCCTTTGTTATTATTTCCCCTAATGTGTTTTTTGTATGGGGTTCGGAAGCTCGTTGCCCGGGAGCCCCCTCTCCAACGGTCCGTTCGGCGGGGCATGGTTGCTGCAGTCGAGGTGCTTGGGAAACACGATGGAAAAGTTCAGACTCGTTCGTAGCGGTGGTGCTCGGTCCTTTGTTCGTTGGAAGATGTGGGCCTCCATAGTTGGTTCTCTCCAAAAGGCGGCGGCGGTGGTTTATGTGTTTGCTTGGGCGAGCCTTTTTGTTGGTGGTTGGGTCAAGGGAGTGGTTGCGCGTGCTCTTCCTACCTCAACCCTTTCGCGAGGGGAAAATGTCGGGGTGGGGTCAAATATGGGATGGATGAAGAGCGGAGCAATCCGTTGGGCTGGCCACCCTAGTCCTCTCGACTGTTGCTTGACATGCCCTCGCGGAAGGGTTGGGTCTAGGTAATGAAATAGCCCTCCCTTGGTTCGAGCTCCATCAAAATTGCAAGTTTCCTCGTCAATGGGCACGAGGTGGCATTCTTTTCTCATCCCCCTTTGGTGTTGAGGGAATTCCTTGTCCTTTCTTGAGCCACTCCCCCCTTCCAAGGAAAAGTAGGAAGCAGGTTATGTCCTAGGCCTCACCATTTGGATTGTGGGTTTTTTTGCGCGACTTGGTCATTTCTTGGATGTGTCGATTGTTGCAAAAAGCGTTGTGGTGTGCGCTTTGGGGGCTTCCCTCTTTTAAGGGTGTGACCGTTACCTGCAGGTGCTGTTTTGGCCCTGGGCTTTATCCAGCATTGAGTGTCAGCCTGCGATAACTCCTCTTTGGAGTTTCGGTTGTTTGGGCCCCCTTGAATTTTTAGCTGGAAAGGTTGTCGGGTGCCCTGTACACGGAGGGGTGCAATAGCGGGGTGGGTTTGCTATTAGTGCATTTTTTTAGTGATTGCCGCTCGTTATGTCGTGTAGATAGAAATGATGTTGCGTCGCAATTTAGTATGTGGAAGGGTGCGAAAACGTGGGATGCTTTTGATTGGGTGCCTTGTTTTCCTTATTTTTGGTTAAGCCAACGTCCCCTCGCGCGGCGGTGGCCCTCTGTTTTTCTAGCTAGCGTTGCTTGAAATTTGGCCCCCTTTCTCTCAAATTGGATTTTTGTCGCAAGTGTTATGGTGGGTAATGCTTGGTTTTTCTTTCTTTCTTGTCGTCATTTTCTTCCCTTCCGGTCCCCAGCTTTACGGAGAAAAGCGATAATTGTTGTGGGTCGGTGTCGAAGAAGGATGAAAAGCAGTGCAAACTCCCGGGTTGGCCACCCTAGTCCTTCTCGGTCATTGTTCCTTGCAGTTCCCACCTTTTTTGCTAAGGCACAGGGCTTGGAAAATCTTGTACTGTGTTTGAGCCTCGCCTTGTGATTCGTTTTGTTCCCCCTAGCTTTACGGAGAAAAGGTGGGATTGCCGTGGATTTTGACATTATCGGAAGGATGAAAAAGCAGTGCGAGTTCTTGCTGGGGTGGTCGCCCTAGTCCTTCTCGGTCGTCGATCTGTGCAGTTCCCGCCTTTTTGCGAGGGCACGGGGCCTTGAAAGTTTGTTTTGTGTTTGAGCCTCGGCCATGTTTTGGTTCTCTTTTTTCTTTTCTCTTTTTGGGTTGCTTTTTTCTCTTCCTCCTTTCGGCCCCTAGATTTACGGAGAAAAGGGTGAATTGTTGAGGATTGGCATTCGCGAAGGATGAAAGGCAGCGCAAGCTCCTCGGTTGGCCACCCTAGTCCTTCCCGATTTTCGTTCCTTGCGATTCCTCCCCTTTTGTGAGGGCGCAGGGCTCGCGAAGTGTTTGTTATCTGTTTGGGCCTCCTCCTTTGAGTGGGTGGACAATTTTGTTTCTCTTTCTTTCATGTGTTTTTCTTACTTTCCTCGTTCCGACCCCCGTCTTTATGGAGAAAAAAGGGGGATTTGTAGTGGGCTTGATGTTCGTGAACGACGAAAAGAAGTGCGAGTTTTCAGGGTGGCCACCCTAGTCCTTCTCGGTCATCGTTCTTTACAATTCTACCCTTTTTGAAAGGCACGGGGTTTGGAAAGCAGCTCTTCTTGCTTGTTCGAGCCCCTTCCCTTTGGTGAGTGGGTGTTATGGAGTGCGGTTGTCTTCAGGGGGAAGGGGGCTTGTTGCGATGCATTGTACGTTGGGTTGGATTTTAGCCATTTCTCGTGGGGGTGTGATATTTTGGTAACACACAGAAATGACTCTCGGCAACGGATATCTCGGCTCTTGTTATGATGAAGAATGTAGCGAAATGAGATACTTAGTGTGAATTGTAGAATCCCGTGAATCATCGAGTTTTTGAACAGCCTACGAGCACATTCATATGACTTGCAGGGTGAAAACAACTTGTGGTGGCACTCGTGGGCAATACAAGTATGCTTGCCAACGCTTTGGATAGGATGATGCGTGGGAGTTCATGATGGAGTTTCATTCATTGGAGGCTTCATACTACAATGATCTTGCAGTATCTGGTTCACTGAGAGCGAGATAGAGGGCGGTGCGATTTTGATGTATGGGATGCACGCCACACCTTCGGCTTGAGGAAACGACGTTCGGTCGGGTCGGGTCGTGTGAGGGGGGCGCCCAAGGAAGCAGCGTTCGGGTCGGGTCTGTGAGACGACGACGTATAAAAAATGCTAAGTTGTGACATACATGCCTTGTGCACGTTCGCGCGTAATTTCGTTTTTTCTCCCTTGTGCCTTCTTCGGGGCGGGTCGGGTGGGGTCGTGCCGTGCGAGGGGGGGACGTATAAAAAATGCTAAGTTGTGACTGCTCGTGTGCCTTGTGCACGTTCGTGCGACCCGTTTTCCGTTTGCTCCCTTGTGCCTTCGTTCGGGCGGGTCGGGTCGTGCCGTGTGAGGGCGCCCAAGGAAACGTGTTCGGGTCGGGTCGTGTGAAGGAGGCCGTATATAAAATGCTAAGTTGTGACCGCCCCTGTGCCTTGTGCACGTTCGTGCGACAGGTTTCGTTGCTCCTTTGTGCCCTCGTTAGGGCGGGTCAGGTCATGCCGTGTGAGGGCGCCCAAGCAAACGCGTTCGGGTTGGGTCGTGTGAGGGAGGCCGTATCGAAAATGCTAAGTTGTGACCGCCCGTGTGCCTAGTTTTCACGCCCCTATACCTTCGGTGTCTTTCAACCATGCTATAGACAGGTGCGGCACTACCGTACTTTTTTATTTTTCCAAATACTCAAGTATATAGACTACGCCTTTAGGAACACTTGTTAGTTATTAACCAAAGGTTCTCTCGATATGAGGAAATAAACATAAACATCATTATCAATCCACAAGTATGCTCATACATACAAGGGAGGGGCAATTCCCTGTTAATAATGATAAATATGAAATAATAAGTTCCAATCCAGCAGAAGCCACTTCTTCTCCTTGGCATGGCAAGTTAGCCTTTTGACCAAGCCCTAAGGCTTGTCAACCATCAAACTAGCCTACAACAATCATTTACAATCATCAGAATTCACCTTGGGAATATCCTGCACAAAACTGCCCAAGTGCTGCCGGGTCACTCAAATCGGCACTACAAATCAGTTTAGACCGTCCCTCGAGCTCCCTGTGTGTCCAATCCACTTCCCAACTGTACGGTTAGATGCGGCCCATCAATACGCACATTCTGCAATTTACGTCCCTCAATTCCGACTCCGGACGCTCCCGGAATGGCTTCCGCACTGTAGTGCATTTCGTGCAGAGGCGCCCAGTCTTGGGTCACCCGACTCGCCCAGCCAAACGCGTTCGGGTCGGGTCGGGCGCGTCAGGTGAGGGCGCCCGGACAAAGGCGTTCGGGTCGGGTCATTTGGGCCGAGGGCGCCCGTATAAGATTTGCTAAGTTGTGACCGCCCGGGTGCCTTGTGCACGTCCGAGCGACCCGTTTGCCGTTTGCTCCCATGTGTGTCCGTTCGGTCGGGCGGGTCGTGTGGCACCGCGTGAGGGCGTCCGTCTGGGTCGGGCCATTTGGTCGGAGGGCCCCCGTGTCAGATTTGCTAAGTTGTGACTACCTGGGTGCCTTGTGCACGTCCGGGCGGCCCGTTTGCCGTTTGGTCCCATGTACGTCCGTTCGGGTCGGGTCGGGTCGTTCGGTCGTACTGGGTGAGGGCGTCCGTTCGGGTCGGGTCGTTTGGTCATGGCGTGTGAGAGCGTCCGTTCGGGTCGTTTGGCCCAAGGGCGTCCTTTCGGGTTGGGTCGTTTGGTCGTGCCGGGTGAGGGCGTCCGTTCGGGTCAGGTTGGGTCGTTTGGTCGTGCCGGGTGAGGGCGTCCGTTCGGGTCGGGTCGGGTCGTTTGGGCCAAGGGCGTCCGTTCGGGTCAGGTCGGGTCGGGTCGGATCGGGTGGGCGTGCCGGGTGAGGGCGTCCGTTCGGGTCGGGTCGGGTCAGGTCGTTTGGTCGTGCCAGGTGAGGGCGTCCGTTCGGGTCGGGTCGGGTCGTTTGGCCCAACGGCGTCCGTTCTGGTGGGCGTGCCGGGTGAGGGCGTTCGTTCGGGTCGGGTTGGGTCAGGTCGTTCGGTCATGCCGTGTGAGGGCGTCCGTTCGGGTCGGGTCAGGTCGGGTCGTTTGGCTCGAGGGCGTCCGTTCGGGTGGGCGTGCCGGGTGAGGGCGTCCGTTCGGGTCGGGTCGGGTCGTTTGGCCCGAGGGCGCCCGTGTCAGATTTGCTAAGTTGTGACCGCCCGGGTGCCTTGTGCACGTCCGGGCGGCCCGTTTGCCGTTTGCTCCCATGTGCGCCCGTTTGGTCGGGCGCGCCGGGTGAGGGCGTCCGTTTGGGTCGGGTCGTTCGGTCGTGCCGGGCGAGGGCGTCCGTTCGGGTCCCGAATCGGGTCGTTTGGCCCGAGGGCGCCCGTGTCAGATTTGCTAAGTCGTGACCGCCCGGGTGCCTTGTGCACGTTCGGGCGGCCCGTTTTTCTTTTGCTCCCATGTGCGTCCGTTTGGTCGAGTCGTTCGGTCGTGCCGGGCGAGGGCGTCCATTTGGGTCGAGTCGTTCGGTCGTGACTTGTGAGGGCGTCCGTTCAGGTCGGGTCGTTCGGTCGTGCCGGGTGAGGGCGTCCGTTCGGTCGTGCCGGGTGAGGGCGTCTGTTCGGGTCGGGTCGTTTGGTCGTGCGGCACGATGGCGTCCGTTCGGGTGGGCATGCCGGACGGGGGTGTCCGTTCGGGTCGGGTGGGCATGCTAAGTTGTGACCGCCAGGGTGCCTTATGCACCGAGCGGCCCGTTTGCCGTTTTCTCCCATGTGCGTTCGTTTGATCGGGCGTCTGGAGTCATCGCCGGGGAAGAAGCGTCCGTTCGGGTCGGGTCGTTCGGTCGTGCCGGGTGAGGGCGTCCGTTCGGGTCGGGTCGTTCGGTCGTGCCGGGTGAGGGCGTCCGTTCGGGTCAGGTCGTTTGGTCATGCGGCACGATGGCGTCCGTTCGGGTGGGCGTGTCGGGCGAGGGCGTCTGTTCGGGTCGGGTCGGGTCGTTTGGCCCGAGGGCGCCCGTGTCATATTTGCTAAGTTGGGAGCGCCCGGGTGCCTTGTGCACGTCCGGGCGGCCCGTTTGCCGTTTGCTCCCATGTGCGTCCGTTCGGTCGAGTCGTTTGGTTGTGCTTGGGAATTGATGCGTCCATTCGGGTCGGGTCGTCCGTGCGTGCCGGGATGGCGTCCGTTCGGGTCGGGTCGTTTGGTCGTGCGGCACGATGGCGTCCGTTCGGGTGGGCGTGCCGGACGAGGGCGTTCGTTCGGGTTGGGTCGGGTCGTTTGGCCCGAGGGCGCCCGTGTCATATTTGCTAAGTTGTGACCGCCCGGGTGCCTTATGCACGTCCGGGCGGCCCGTTTGCCGTTTGCTCGTCCGTTCGGGTCGGGTCGTTCGGTCGTGCCGGGTGAGGGCGTCCGTGGGTCGGGTCGTTCGGTCGTGCCGGGTGAGGGCGTCCGTTCGGTGAGGGCGTCCGTTCGGGTCGGGTCGTTCGGTCGTGCCGGGCGAGGGCGTCCGTTCGGGTGGGCGTGCCGGGCGAGGGCGTCCGTTCGGGTCGGGTCGGGTCGTTTGGCCCGAGGGCGCCCGTGTCAAATTTGCTAGGTTGTGACCGCCCGGGTGCCTTGTGCACGTCCGGGCGGCCCGTTTGCCGTTTGCTCCCATGTGCGTCCGTTTGGTCGGGTCGTTCGGTCGTGCCGGGCGAGGGCGTCCGTTCTGGTCGGGTCGTTCGGTCGTGCCGGGCGAGGGCGTCCGTTCGGGTCGTGTCGTTCGGTCGTGCCGGGTGAGGGCGTCCGTTCGGGTGAGGGCGTCCGTTCGGGTCGGGTCGTTCGGTCGTGCCGGGCGAGGGCGTCCGTTCGGGTGGGCGTGCCGGGCGAGGGCGGCCGTTCGGGTCGGGTCGGGTCGTTTGGCCCGAGGGCGCCCGTGTCAAATTTGCTAAGTTGTGACCGCCCGGGTGCCTTGTGCACGTCCGGGCGGCCCGTTTGCCGTTTGCTCCCATGTGCGTCCGTTTGGTCGGGTCGTTCGGGCCGGCCGGGCGAGGGCGTCCGTTCGGTCGGCCGGCTCTCGGCGCGTGCCGGCGAGGGCGTCCTCGCCGGCCGTGGCTGCCGGCGCGTGCCGGTGAGGGCGTCCGTCTGTGTGAGGGCGTCCGTTCGGCCGGGCCGCCTGGCCGTGCCGGCGAGGGCGCGCTCCGTTCGGTGGGCGGCCGGGCGAGGCGCTCCGTTCGGGTCGGGCTCGCCGTTTGGCCCGAGGGCGCCCGTGTCAAATTTGCTGGGGCTGTGACCGCCGTGCCTCAGGCCACGGCCCGGCGGCCCGCTTGCCGCTTGCTCCCAAGGGCGTCCGCTATTCTGCCGCCGGCCGCGCCTAAGGGTGTCCGTCGTGGCCGGGCTGCTCGGCTGCGGCCGGGCAGGGGCGGCCTGTCGGCCGTGGTTGCGGGCTGCGGCTGGGGAGGGGGCGTCCGTTCGGGTCGGGTCGTTCGGTCGTGCGCGGCGAGGGCGTCCGTTCGGGTGGGCGTGCCGGGCGAGGGCGTCCGTTCGGGTCGGGTCGGGTCGTTTGGCCCGAGGGCGCCCGTGTCAAATTTGTTAAGTTGTGACCGCCCGGGTGCCTTGTGCACGTCCGGGCGGCCCGTTTGCCGTTTGCTCCCATGTGCGTCCGTTTGGTCGGGTCGTTCGGTCGTGCCGGGCGAGGGCGTCCGTTCGGTTCGGGTCGTTCGGTCGTGCCGGGCGAGGGCGTCCGTTCGGGTCGTGTCGTTCGGTCGTGCCGGGTGAGGGCGTCCGTTCGGGTGAGGGCGTCCGTTCGGGTCGGGTCGTTCGGTCGTGCCGGGCGAGGGCGTCCGTTCGGGTGGGCGTGCCGGGCGAGGGCGTCCGTTCGGGTCGGGTCCGGTCGTTTGGCCCGAGGGCGCCCGTGTCAAATTTGCTAAGTTGTGACCGCCCGGGTGCCTTGTGCACGTCCGGGCGGCCCGTTTGCCGTTTGCTCCCATGTGCGTCCGTTTGGTCGGTTCGTTCGGTCGTGCCGGGCGAGGGCGTCCGTTCGGGTCGGGTCGTTCGGTCGTGCCGGGTGAGGGCGTCCGTTCGGGTCGGGTCGTTTGGTCGTGCGGCACGATGGCGTCCGTTCGGGTGGGCGTTCCGGGCGAGGGCGTCCGTTTGGGTCGGGTCGGGTCGTTTGGCCCGAGGGCGCCCGTGTCAGATTTGCTAAGTTGTGACCGCCCGGGTGCCTTGTGCACGTCCGGGCGGCCCGTTTGCCATTTGCTCCAATGTGCGTCCGTTCGGTCGTGCCGGGTGAGGGCGTCCGTTCGTGTCGTGTCGTTTGGTCGTGCGGCACGATGGCGACCGTTCGGGTGGGCGTGTCGGGCGAGGGCGTCCGTTCGGGTCGGGTCGGGTCGTTCGGGCCGAGGGCGCCCGTGTCAGATTTGCTAAGTTGTGACCGCCCGGGTGCCTTGTGCACGTCCGGGCCGCCCGTTTGCCGTTTGCTCCAATGTGCGTCCGTTCGGTCGTGCCGGGTGAGGGCGTCCGTTCGTGTCGTGTCGCTTGGTCGTGCGGCACGATGGCGACCGTTCGGGTGGGCGTGCCGGGCGAGGGCGTCCGTTCGGGTCGGGTCGGGTCGTTCGGGCCGAGGGCGCCCGTGTCAGATTTGCTAAGTTGTGACCGCCCGGGTGCCTTGTGCACGTCCGGGCGGGCCGTTTTCCGTTTGCTCCCATGTGCGTTCGTTTGGTCGGGCGTGCCGTGTCGCGCCGGGTGAGGGCGTCCGTTCGTGTGGGCGTGACGGGTGAGGGCGTCCGTTCGTGTGGGCGTGCCCGGTGAGGGCGTCCGTTCGTGTCGTGTCGTTTGGTCGTGCGGCACGATGGCGACCGTTCGAGTGCGTGGCCGGCGATGGCGTCCGTTCGGGCCTGCCGGTCGGGTCGCCCGTCCGAGGGCGCACGTGTCGATTTACAGCCAGACCGCCGGCAAGCTCGTGCACGCCCGGCGGCCCGTTTGCCGTTTCCCCCCCGCGACCGTTTGGGTGGGCGCGTCGTGTCGCGCCGGGTGAGGGCGTCCGTTCGTGTGGGCGTGCCGGGTGAGGGCGTCCGTTCGTGTCGTGTCGTTTGGTCGTGCGGCACGATGGCGACCGTTCGAGTGGGCGTGCCGGGCGAGGGCGTCCGTTCGGGTCGGGTCGGGTCGAGGGCGCCCGTGTCAGATTTGCTAAGTTGTGACCGCCCGGGTGCCTTGTGCACGTCCGGGCGGGCCGTTTGCCGTTTGCTCCCATGTGCGACCGTTTGGGTGGGCGCGTCGTGTCGTGCCGGTGAGGGCGTCCGTTCGGGCGGCCGTGCCAGGTGAGGTCGTCCGTTCGGGTGGGGTCGTTTGGCCCGAGGGCGCCCGTGTCAGATTTGCTATGTTGTGACCGCCCGGGTGCCTTGTGCACGTCCGGGCGGCCCGTTTGCCGTTTGCTCCCATGTGCGTCCTTACGGGTGGGCGTGTCGTGTCGTGCCTGGTGAGGGCGTCCGTTCGGGTCGGGTCGTTTGGGCCGAAGGCGCCCGTGTCAGATTTGCTAAGTTGTGACCGCCCGGGTGCCTTGTGCACGTCCGGGCGGCCCGTTTGCCGTTTGCCCTACGTGCGTCCGTCTCTCGGTGGGCGCGCCGTGTCGTGCCGGTGAGGGCGTCCGTTCGGCCCGCGCGCCGTGTGAGGGCGTCCGTTCGGTGGGGGCGCCGTGTCGCGCCGGGTGAGGGCGTCCGTTCGTGGGGTCGTGCCGGGAGAGGGCGTCCGTTCGGGTCGGGTGGTATGGACCGAGGGCGCCCGTGTCAGATTTGCTAAGTTGTGACCGCCCGGGTGCCTTGTGCACGTCCGGGCGGCCCGTTTGCTCCCATGTGCGACCGTTCGGGTGGGCGCGCCGTGTCGTGCCGGTTGAGGGCGTCCGTTCGGGTCGGGTGTTTTGGCCCGCGCCCGGTCGATTTGCTGGGGGTTGTGACCGCCGGTGCCTCGTGCACGCCGGCGTTTTCGCTCGTCGTTTGCTCCCGCGAGCGTCCGTTCGGTTTCCGGCGTGTCGCACGCGCCGCTGGCAGGAAAGGGGTCGGTGGGCGTGCTCGGTTGGGCGTCCGTTCGGTCGTGTCGCTGGGCCCGAGGGCGCCCGTGTCGACGAGCAGTTGCGACCGCTCGGTGCCTTTGTGCACGTCCGGCGGCCCGCGTTCTCGTGTGCGTCCGCCGGTGGGGCGCGCGTCGTGACGCCCGGCGGTGAGGGCGTTCGTTCGGTCGGCCGCGCCGGGCGTGTCGGTGAGGGCGGCCCGGTCGGACCGTCGTTTGGCCCGAGGGCGCCCGTGTCAAATTTGCTAAGTTGTGACCGCCCGGGTGCCTTGTGCACGTCCGGGCGGCCCGTTTGCCGTTTGCCCCCATGTGCGTCCGATCGTGGGCCGTGTGAGGGCGTCCGTTCGGGTGGGGGCGCCGTGTCGTGCCGGGTGAGGGCGTCCGTTCGGGCGGGCGTGCCAGGTGGGGTCGTCCGTTCGGGTGGGGTCGTTTGTGTGGCGCCGTGTGGACACCCAGGGTGTGACCGCAGGTGCCCGCCGTGCACGTCCGCGATGACCAGTTCTGGGTTACTCCATGTGGGTCACTACGGGTGGGCGCGTCGTGTCGTGCCGGGTAAAATCCCGCCAGATCTGGATCGTTTGGTGGCGCAGGTGTCGAGATTTGCTAGGGTGTGACCGCCGAGGTGCCCTGTGCACGTGTTCGAAGCGATTCGTTTACCGTTTGCTCACGCATATGAAAGCTCAGTTCGAGGCCAGGCGTCTCTTCTAGTGTGCGCGAGTGATGGTGCGTTAGTTAGGCGTGCGGGTGAAAGGCGTAGGAACCAGATGTGTCGTTTGCTTCGAGGCGCCGTGTCAGACTGCTAAGTGCAGAGCCGCCGGAGTGCCTTGTCTGCATCACGAGCGCGACCGTTTGCTCGTGTACGTCCCGTTCGTTGGCGCTGTCGTGTGTAGCCAGGTGGCGTCGTTAGTCGAATCGTTGGCGTGCCGGGTGAGGGCGTCCGTTCGGGTCGGGTCGTTTGGCCCGAGGGCGCCGATGCCATATTTGCTAAGTTGCGACCGCCCGGGTGCCTTGTGCACGTCCGGGCGGCCCGTTTGCCGTTTGCTCCCATGTGCGTCCGATCGGGGGGGCGCTCCGTGTCGCCCCGGGTGAGGGCGCACGGACGGGGGCGTTCGGGTCGCCCTGTTTTGTCCGAGGGTGCGCTTATCAGATTTTGCTTTTCGTGTGAAAGGTGGGTTGGTAATTGAGTTGTTTTGCTCGGTTGTGGCTGAAGAATGGCCTTGGGTCATTTGTAGGGTCGTCGACTTTCTTCTCTCCATCACCACTCGGTAGCATATGAGCGGTAATGTTGGCCATGCTTGTCCTTGGAGGCATGTTTGAACAATCTCTCCCGTCCACTCTGATTTCTAGCATTTGGATGGGGTTGTTGTGTGTGGCTCTTTGAGATGACTGGCTGCCTGTTGGCGTTGTTGAAATCGGCGCTCCGGTAACTCTCTCTCGTGCCCCTTGGTCGCACGTTTGCTTTGTTGAAATCATCGTTTTGATATGTCGCTCGTTGGCTTTGTCGATGTCGGCTCTTCTCTATATTGTTCTTCTCCTCCCGTTTTGCTTGCTTGTGGGGGGAGGGGTTGGATTTTTCGTGTGAAAGGTGGGTTGGTAACTGAGTTGTTTGTTCGGGTGTGCCTGAAGAGTGGCCTTGGGTCATTTGTAGGGTCGTCGACTCTCATCTTCTCTCCATCCACACTCGGTAGCGCATGAGCGGTAATGTTGGCCATGCTTGTCCTGGGAGGCATATGTGAAAAGAGTTACCCTTTCGCTCTGTGTTCTCAGAGTTGGATGAGGTCGCTCTGTGTGGCTCCTTGAGACAACCGGTCGGTCGCCTATGTTGCTCTCGTGCCCCTTGCTCGCTCGTTGGCTCCGTCGATGTTGGCTCTTCGCCATATTGTTCACCTCCTCCCTTTTTGGTGGGTGGGAGAGGTGGGCTTTTGTCTCGTTGGCTTCGTGAAATCGGCTCCTCGTATATTGTTCACCTCCTCCCCTTTCGGTGGGGGGAGGGGTTGTATTTTCGTGTGAAAGGTGGGTTGGTAACTGAGTTGCTTGTTCGGGTGTGCCTGAAGAGTGGCCTTGGGTCATTTGTAGGGTCGTCGACTCTCGTCTTCTCTCCATCCCCACTCGGTAGCGCATGAGCGGTAATGTTGGCAATGCTTGTCCCGGGAGGCATATGTGAAAAGAGTTACCCTTTCGCTCTGTGTTCTCAGAGTTGGACAAGGTCGCTCTGTGTGGCTCCTTGAGACAACTGGCCGGTCGCCTATGTCGCTCTCGTGCCCCTTGCTCGCTCGTTGGCTCCGTCGATGTTGGCTCTTCGACATATTCTTCACCTCCTCACTTTTTGGTGGGTTGGAGAGGTGGGCTTTTGTCTCGTTGGCTTCGTGAAATCGGCTCCTCGGTATATTGTTCACCTCCTCCCCCTTTCGGTGGGGGGAGGGGTTGGTTTTTCGTGTGAAAGGTGGGTTGGTAACTGAGTTGCTTGTTCGGGTGTGCCTGAAGAGTGGCCTTGGGTCATTTGTAGGGTCGTCGACTCTCATCTTCTCTCCATCCCCACTCGGTAGCGCATGAGCGGTAATGTTGGCCATGCTTGTCTTGGGAGGCATATGTGAAAAGAGTTACCCTTTCGCTCTGTGTTCTCAGAGTTGGATGAGGTCGCTCTGTGTGGCTCCTTGAGACAACTGGTCGGTCGCCTATGTTGCTCTCGTGCCCCTTGCTCGCTCGTTGGCTCAGTCGATGTTGGCTCTTCGCCATATTGTTCACCTCCTCCCTTTTTGGTGGGTTGGAGAGGTGGGCTTTTGTCTCGTTGGCTTCGTGTAATCGGCTCCTCGGTATATTGTTCACCTCCTCCCCTT